>NW_010729244.1:901180-1009280 GCF_000365185.1 Nelumbo nucifera | reverse complement strand
CCAGCCCCTCATTATATTTATATTTAACTTAAAGATGAGATATTACAAGGATGCCCTTAGTAGGGCAGCTACTAAAACTGAATAGTCACAACTTTAAAAAATAAAAAACTAATGGGCCGAAGGCCCAACAACTTCCTAATTAAATAAAAACAAACTAAAGACAAATCGGGCCACTCAACAAAACAAACCGGCCCACTCAACAGACTATACACATTTTTTATTTCAATACAATATACTTCACCTTTATTCGAAAAAGAATGAAAATGAAAAGATCCATGGATCCTTATATCTCTGCTAATACATAGTGGCTCTCCACTACGCTGTTTGATAATGCATTTAGTATCATGTATCATTTTCTCTGTTGCTGGAATAATCCCAAATATAAAATAAATAAATCATCATCATCATCATCAAAGCCTTATCCCAACTATTGCATGAATCCTGTTTTTCCATTCCGTATCGTTTAATGCCTTTTCCATTGTTAAATTATTGGTGCCTAAATCATTTCTTCCTGCTACCTGTCTCCTTTCTGGTCTACTCCTAGACCTTTCAACATTGCAACAAATCACTTCTTATAAGTGCTGTTGATGCCCCTTCAAATGACTTCAATTCTGATTCTATCCTTTCTAGTTTTAGGTTTTCCACTCACCCATGCATTTCTGCCACTCATTTTTGGACATGTTTCTTGATTGCCCATGACTCTAGCCCATTCAACAAAGCTGGCCTAATGACTATTTTATAGAACTTTCCTTTTAGGCCCTGTTCGTTTACCGATAAATGAGAGGAGAAAAGTTGGTCAATGGGTTTCTTTTTCCCATTGGCCAATTTTACAGTGTTCTTTTTGCACTAAGTATTGGGCCCCATGGTAAAATCAGTTTCACTTACCTGGGTAAAACATCCATTTCCTAGGTGGGTAAGTAATTTTCCCACATGGGGGGAAAGTTTATAAAACATAATGGGACAAGTTTGCTCATTTTAACTTTGGCTTTTATGGGTAAAAAAGTCATTCTATTATTTACCTGAGAATCAAAAGAACATAGGTAAGTGAATTTACCTAAGTGTCACCAAGGAAACATTTACCTGGGTAAGTAAGTTACAAAATTGTAAACGAACAAGGCCTTAATTTAAGTGGTATTTGCTTATCACATAATACTCCAAATGCACCCCTCCAGTTTGTCCATCCTGTTCTAATCCTATGGGCAACATCCTCCTTGATCTCTCCCTTGTTATGAATCATCGAGCCAAGGTGCCAGAAAAGGTCCATTGAGTTATCTCTTGGTCTCTAATTTTATGTGTACATTGATTTGCATTTATTTTCTTTATTTTAATAAAATGAAGAAAGGAAACAATTACGAGTCCATAAAGCTGTTGACTCAGTGATTTAAAAGGCGTACCTAGGCACATTGGCGACATGCACTTTAGGTATGCACCTCACCTAGGTCCTAGGCACAACCCTTTCAAAAGGCGCATGGAAATGCATCTAGGTATGTGCCTAATGCGCCTTGCACCTCAGCCCAGGTGTATGCCTTTTTAAAATTTCATGCTTTTTTGCTTTTTTTTTTTGAACCTAGCGGCTAGGCCAAGGGCTCCGCCCCCGGACCTCCGCACATGCCCCTCAAGGCAATCCCAAACAAGTCCATGTTAGGGTCTTAAATTTGGTCGCTTTGCTCGTTCACCGAAGCTTCAAGAACACTCTATTTTCCCCTATTTTCTAATGTTGTTTATTCATTCATTTTAATAAAGTATCTTTTTAAAAGACAATTAAAGTTACAAAATCATTATTTTTTATGTGAGAACTAAGAATTTAAGATCCTAAAATGGACTTGTTTGGGCTTGTCTTGAGGGGCATGGTACAAAGGCGGCTTATAAAATGAGGAATGTAATATGGTTTACATCACATTAGCTACTTGAAGTAATGCAATTGGGGAAAATAAAGAGATTGTGGGTTTTACATATTTGAAAATGCTTTATATGTTTGATTTTATTTTTAAAATTTTCATTTTAATACGCTTTACATGTTATATTTATGTGTTCTAATTTTAGATAATAGGTTTTTAAAACATTTATTAAGTTATATATTTTTTATTAATGTTATATTTAATATTTTCTTATTTTTTTGCATTTTTTTTTAATTTCCTGACATTTTATTTTTAGCATTTTTTTTTTAATTTTTGGGCTTTGCTTCAAAAAGGTGTGCGCCTCACCTTGCGCCTTAAGCACAATTTGCCCCTTGCACCTTTTAAAACATTATGTTGACTATAAAATTTTATTTTCCAGCACACCTTGCCTTTAGTTTATTCAGGTTTCTTTAGGAATAGTGACTCTGAATATCTAGTTTGAGTTGCCCTTTGGACTTCTATCCAACAATTGTGATTGTTCAATGTAGGCAAAGTTTGCTCGAGACATGGAAGATTTCCTGGAAAAAGGTCAGACAAAATGGGTTCAAGATGGAAAATTTTACTTACAGCTACTCGAATGTTTCAACAGAAGAGTCACGGTAATGTTTCCAAATGATCTCCTGACTTTTAATTGCAATAACAGTAGACGCGAAATGTATACTTGGTCACATCGTCCAGAAAAGAAAATGTATACTTGAGTTGCATGTAAAAAAAAAAGTTGGACATTCTGTATGGGTTCTTTTTTACCTCAGGAAGGATGAAATGTCTTTTCTTTGTGATTGTAAATATACTAACATATTGAATTCTTTTGCATTTCATTAATTATATAATATAATATCTTTTGAGTCCGCTACTAACCTTGTACTTAATCCAATCTATATGGTACTGAAGGTTATATAGCTTAAAGCTGTTTTACATGTTTCAGTAGTCTTAAAAACTTTTTGTCAAATAATTAATAATTGATATTAGAACCAATCCATATGTCCACAAAAAAGGTCCTAAGTTGGAATAGAGAGCCATGATGGATAGAGCTACTTGGAGTTTAGTGAAGGCTATTGCTATCATGGTTTTAAAAACCGACCTGGAAAAGAAATTGCTTTGGCCACCGCTACTCTGATCAAACGGTTTTGGGTCCAAAACTGGATGCAAAGTCATGACTGGTTCCGGGTTAATAAATGGATTAGCTTGATGATTTGATGTGTTTCAAAAGTTTGTAATGCTTTTGGCATTGGATCTGTCAATAGGTTGGGTCTAGACCTGGCAATTGGGTTGGGTGGGTTGGGTCAAGATATTTCGGGTTGATTTTGGGTTGGGTTGAAAAATATTAGACCCTAACCCTAAATGTTCGGGTTAGGATTGAAATAAAAAAAAAAGAGAAAATAAAAAAAATAAAGAGAAAATACAAGAAAAATGTCAATATTAAAGGAATTAACTTTAAATTCCAAAAATAAAATTAAAAATTTAAACATTTAACAATTCAAAGAGTAAACGTTAAATAGTAAAGATTAAAGAGTGAAAATTTGTAACAATACATAAATAGTCCCAATTAGACCTAACAATCTGGTTAGTTGGTTGACCCATGACCCAACCCAACCCAATCCAACCCAGCCCACTTTTTTTCCAGGTTGGGTTGAGTCGAGTCATTCTCAAATTCAGGTAACTAAATATAAGACCCTAACCCTATTTTTTGGGGTTGGGTTCACTGGTTGAGGGTCAAATTTTTGCCAGGTCTAGTTGGACCTGATTCGAGAGAGGGTGGACCAGTCCCCGGCCAAATTAATTGTATAAAAGTATAAACAGACCCAGAACAAAACTAATTAATTGGGATAATTGGGTTTGACCTGATTAGAGATTACTTGACATAGTGTTTTTGAACAGATATTGACCAAAATGGTTGGACTGTTCAATCCGGGAACTGTTTCGGCAATTGGTTCCATTTTCACCCTTAACCCGGTTCTTGGCCAAAAATTGTTGATTTGGTTAGTGATCCGCTCACCCAGGTAGTTGAACCGTCGATCTGTTCAATAGTTTTTGGTTGTTTTTTCATTTTAATTTTTAATGTTTTTAAGTTGGAATGGGTCATTCGTTCGAATCAGATGGTTGAACCATCGACCCAGAAACTAGTGGCCAAAATGGTTCTGTTTTTAAAACCTTGACTTGACATATGTAATTTATCCATGATAATAAGTTAATAACAACTTAGAACATTTTTTATAATATAACCTTAACAAAAATGATCTTAAAATAATACACTGGTCAGGTGTTGATAAAACAAATGCTTTTAACTAAAATTATCTTATTACAACAAAACAAATAATACATAGTATCAAATTTTCTTTCAAACAAAATATAGCAAAACCAACTGAATGGTGACTTGGTTGATACATAAACTGGGTAGTCCCAAAAGAGATGCAGTTTTGAACCCCACTATTGGCTCACACCACCTTTGAGAAGAGCTATTAGAATGTTGCGGAAAAAAAGTGTTGTACTACGTTAACAAAATATGAAATATAGCCCCCGTGAAGGCACAAAGGCGAGTGATTCAATACCCAAAAAAAGGGTAAATTTCTTGAAGTACCCCTATAGTTTAGGAAATTGACTAAACTCTATCCTTATTGTTTACATATTGTATTAAATTACCCTAAAGTTTTTTGACAATTGTCTAATATCCTTTACCATTAACTTTTCGTCACACTTTGTTTACATATAACATCACTGATATTTAAGGGTTTGACTATGATGTGGAAAGGATATGATATCTAAAAAACTTTTTACCAGTCAACTGGAATCATAAATGTAGTAACCAATCAAGTGTTATTTATCAAAATTCATGGGTGGGTTTTGATTGGTCAAAACTCTTCTCATACCATATCTTTTCCGCATCATAGACTTCCTCATATTTTTTTAAATTTCATTTCGTCTCAGTTTTTGTCTCCATCTCTATATCTGTCTCTAACTCTGATGAATCAGTATCCTTGAAAATTATAACTTTCCCCCTCTCTTCATCCTTCTTTCTTTGTTCGGGGACAGTAGTCGAACGGCATTACCTTTTCGGATTCCCAGCTCGGAGAGGCAGGTGGCAACCGAATGGACGGCTCGCCAGACTTCCGAGAAGGTAAGATGGCGTCAGTGGGATGCGTAGAAGATGGAATTCGTTAGAGGGGAATTTCAGGCAACATCGAGGAATTCGTTGGTGGGGACTGGGGAGAGGTAAAGGTTTCCGCTTGCTATAGAGTATGGAATTCCATTTGCTGATCCCGCTTGCATGCAGTCGTGTGCCATTTTTGGGGAATTTTAGGCTTCCTACTAGGTTACTACGACTATTGATCCCCTGCATCCTCAATATGTCCACCACCGTCGTCATGCAAATGTCGTTGTCCTCTTGTCGATGTTCATTGCTAAATGCTAACGAATTGTTCAACGTCTTCAACAACCTTAACTTGAGAGCATCAGGAACCACCCCAAGTGGCGTGTTGTTGAATATCTGCACACCTCTCACGAAACATTTCATCGGGTTTAGGGATTCATTCTACAGCCAACGATATGTAATGGAACCAATGTTCAAAGTATCAATATGTATTGGCCCATATCGGTCGATACATATCCTTCTGGGACCCCTCTGATACGTTCCTATAGTGGGTGTATCATGATCTGACCGGTTTAGGGGATGGAGGAGACCTAAATTGGCCCCTTGAACTAGTTTCAGAAAAAAAAAAAAAAACTAAAAAACAGTATCAACTTGCCCGATACGCCCATACCGGCATATTGAAGATATCAATATTTTGAACTTGAATGGAACCATATCCAAATACATGAAGAAGCCACTGAATAGGAGGAAGTATGCAAGAATGGCACCACCACCGTGTACCCCAACATCACATGAGACACCACTCCCGAGAGAACGAGCTCCCAACCCAGAATGGAGCGAAGATTATTAGAGGAAATAAAACAGGAACCCAGAAAACCCCCCAACCAGACCCATCGATCAAAACGTTATCGCCGCGAATGCCAAGGATAGGAAGATCACAGAAGGTATGGCCACTATAGAGTGAGATAAAACTTAAAGAAGAGCGACGATAAGCGTTATAATCCCTCTCTCTCATGAATATGTACCGCTTCAGCTTAAGATTGAGATGCAGATGATAACGAGCTTCTAATCCCAAATCACCTGAGTTGCAGATAAGATTATAGTTCTTGAAAATTTTCCTCAGTTAAGTTTTATTTTGAATATTTAAAGGCAAATCCGATATTTCATATTTTTATTAATGATTATCAACGATGCTAATTGTCAGAAAACTATATAATAGAGTAGAATTAATCAATTTCTTAAATCATTGGAATACTTTAAAAAATTGTCCAAAAAAACAAAATATAGTAAAATTTACAACAAAATAAAGAGACCTCTATATCTTAATTGGTCCGGAACAGCGAGAACCGATTCAGACCCAATTATTAAACGCGACATAAATCACAAACGCAGTATTGCCATAATTGTTGATCGGTTGGGTCTTTTTCGTTGATCTGATCCAGTGACAATTCTATTTTTTTTTAATGTTTGGTGATGCACCTGTGCCCCCATAGAAGACACCCCAAGTTAGTGGCAGTGGGATAGGAATTCCATCTCTGCTGGAACAAGCCAGAAATCGTACCAGATGAACCGCCCATCGATTGGTATTGGTATTTACGGTGGTTATGTAATAGTAGACCAGCGCACTGATATTGTTAAGCATTGAGGAGAGTGGTTCAAACTTAAAACTGGGGGGGTTCATACACATAGACACATTAGGACTTCCACGGAAGAGAGGGTTTATGGGCCATTCTTGTGTATAAGAAGTTTATTTACCTCTCATTCCTTTCTGATGCGGGATTCTCTTGAACCACTCGTATATATGTCTATTCCACATTTGGAATTCCATATTCCCCCTCGAAACGGAAACCATTGTCATATTGCTAAGTTTGATGTGCATCAACCAAAAGCTCTTTGCCCGCAAACATAGGGTGCCAACTATGGGAGCACCATTCTTATGTATGGAGATCAACCGCTCTTGCCAACTACTCGACTATGGGGAAAGCAGGAAAAGCCATGGGAGTCACCATGTGTGTCTATCAATACTTATGCCCAACCAAACGGGCATACATATAAATTATAAATAATTATTAAAAGTTAAAATAATAATAAAAATAGTAATAAAGTCTATGAAGTAATGAAAAAAATATTTTAATAATTAGAAAAATAAAATTCTAAAATTATTAAAATATTTAATAATTAATAAAAATTAAAATAATTAATACCAAGGTTCAAAGCATCGATATGTATCATATCAACGGCTTCCCGATACACCCCTACAAGGGGTGTTCTAGGGTCTCGATTGGTTCAAAGGGTGGACAGACCTTAAACCAGCCCCTGTGAACTAGATTTGAAAAAAATAAAAATAAAGTTATCGATATTGCCCGATACGCCACTACTGACATATCGAGCATATCAATATTTTGAACCTTGATTAATACAAATAAAATTTGTTCAATGAAGGAGAAAGATGAATACTGTGAGCAGCATAACTACAATAGTAACGAAGAGGGATTTTGAGTAGTCACCAGTACTCTCTCAAACTACGGTTGTTAGAGTTGAATGTGACGATTCCGGTTTTGCCTGCCCATGATCCCACATCATCTTCACGCTACCGTCTTCTATTGTTCAATAATTAATTCTAGATAAACGATTGATCAAGGGAGATGCAGACATTCCCTGCTAGTTGAACTCAAGCAAACCTTATATGCTTTTCTTCTTCTTGTTCGATGATTTTGATTCTCTGTGACGCCATATACTATATCTCAACTCTACTACAATTGTTGTGGCTTCTAATTCTGACGGAAACGTTGAAGATTCGGCAAGAGATTGCTGCTGTTGAGAGTTTCAGCGGCAATTGAAAATGAAAAACAGAGAATGGAAGCCACAGTACCACAGAGAAAGAAGAAGAAGAAGAAGAAAGAAATAAAGAGAGAAAGTGAGAGAGAAGGACGGAGGAATCACTTGCTGCTGTTGGTTCACTAGAGGAGTCACTTGTCGTCGCTGGTTCGCCACTGTATCAAGTGGAAAAGATGAACAGTGAGAGCGAGAAATGCAAGCATGTCTTTAATTAAAGGATATTTTGAACTTTTAGCCTGGTCTGAAACACATCTGGATGCATTCAGCGCTTAGCCTGGATCTATTATTTTCAGATCTGAAAATAATTTTAAAACCCAAATTCAAGTACACTCAAAATAATATTTTCAGACTTTATAAGTCTTAAAAATATTATCAAATACCACCTAAGTCTCTTGCATCTTTCATTCATTTCTAATATGGGATTCTCTTTAACTACCCATATGAATCCCAACACATATGACAGCTAAGAATCCTCACAGGAAGGATAGAATGATGGGGTATTTCAACGAGGAACAATGGAACTGGATCTTAGCAGTGAAAGGAGAAAGTTTCTCTCAAATCAGAGAACAACAATTGTCATCAATAAAATGGGTTAGGGAATAGGGACCATCTCCACCTTCCACACGATTTATTGTATTCAGACAATTTATAAGATGGCTTTGTTTGTTCTAAACAAGGTTTTTAAAATTGTCCCGGAGAACGAATTGGTTAGGAGTCCGGTTCCTGGGTCGAATGGTCTGATCATTCAAATCAAATGGTCAGCCCATTCTGATAAACGGTTCAACTATCCAAGTCAGCGGTTTGTTGACTAAATCAATGTTTTTCTGCAAATATCTGATTTTGAAGAAAAATGAAATCTAACAGATTCTCGATTTTTCAGTCCAACCGTCCGATCCAGTCCAATTTTGAAAACCATGATTCTGAATTATTGAAAATCGAAACCACTTTGATTTATACAGAATAAGCATGCATGTAGAATGAGATTGGAACCAGACATCGGTGCAATGCAATCTGGTTGAAAAATGTGGACGACCTCAAAATGTCTGTCCTGCTAGCCTTTGATGGGGTGAAGATCATCTTGGGTCGGGACTGATCACTGAAATCAAAACCACATGGAGCTGAGAGGGAGGACAACCGATCAAAGATCGAGCAAGTATGATGAAACCGGACATGGCAAGAACTGTTGTAGACCAAGACATCTGTGCTTGCTGTGACAGATTGAGAGTCTTGGTGTGTATGTTAGGTCTTCAGACTCTTTCCCGTATGGATTTCTCTCCTGAAAAAACGAAAAAAAGAAATCATCATCTAAGCTTTATTTCAAGCATATGCAGTCGACTACGTAAATCCTGTTTCGCCATAATATAAGGAAAAAATTGAAATATCAAGTTGAAATCCTTGAGCTATTAACTAATTTGCAAGTCTATACTATACATTGCACAGAAAGGTAGATATGGTTTGTCCTCTATTTTTTTTTTTTCAAAATCTATTAGATTTACACATGATAGGACGTTTCTAAAAGAACAATACATGAAACCTTTTTTCCTTTTATGAAAAAATAGGCATTGGATATGACATTAAAATAGAACGGAATGGCAAACAAGAATCATGCAGTTTTTTTTTTTTCTTTTTTTTTGGAAAAAGATTCAAAACCAGATTCTTTCAAATCTCTTACTGCTAGGCTAGGCGCCACATTGTTTGCAGCCCTATTTACAAAAGAAATAGTAATATTCCTCTCCTTTAAAGAGTTTAAAATGTCTTGAACTAGAAAGTCTGCATCTTTTGCCACTTTTAGAGAGCCTCTTGTAAGTGCGATGGTTAGGCTACTTAAGAGTGGTTTCCTTGAAAGACGAAGAATGAATGAAGGCAGGAAGTAGGTTTTAGGCTAGGGTAAATAAAAATGATAAGATGATGATTGCATTATGAGATAGGCCCTTATTTATAGGGAGGGATCCCGAGGTCCCGAAAGAAAGACCCAAAAGTGTTTGATTCCAATTAGGAAAAAGAATCTTGGATCTACTATTAATTGTTAGGGAGCACTAATAGGGTTTTGCCACGTGTCTTACGAGATATTGTTGGGACGAACTTTCCTTTCGTCCAATGATTCTCATAATTCGCATGTATTACTTCCTTTCGTGACCTATTTAACCAACATGGCACAAGTGATGTCATTATTTAGCGGACACTCTTTTATTAGACCCACGAGGCGCCTTGTCACGTGCGTAATTTAAAAACGCACGTGTAACCCGATGTTTATTTCCAGTCTACAGTGATACTACGGTTTTGTAATGGTCTCGCATTCATTACAATTTCTCGCGCGTCTAAAGTTCATCGCAAATCTGCATGCATCCGAAGTTCATCGCAAAACCGCACGCGTCTAAAGTTCGTAACAGATTCACATTAGCTAAAATTTATTATGACTCGTCTCGAGTACTGGTTTGTCGTGATCGTGCGATGAATCGTATATTTATTAGAGATTTTTGATGAATTATAAGATCTTCACAAACAACTGATAAATTATAATTCATCGCAAGCATCCATGTGGTATCAATTCAATATCCTCTATATTTTGATGATCTAAACGATAATTATGCACCTATACCACCTACACCTCTATTTACTGTATTAATAAGATTCTGTTAGTCACTTTCTAAACAAAAAGATGGGGCTTCCATATAAAAGATCAACTTCAGTCCTTGTATAGCTGCTGATGCTTCTGCTTGAATGGAGGAGCTCACTCTACTTAACAATTTCCAAATAGAGCTGCCACCACTTTACCTCTGAAATCTCTTGCAACTGCCCCAAATCCAGCTAGCCCACGATGGATGAAACTACCATCAATATTAACTTTTAAACAACCAAATTTCGATGGACTACAAAAAAAAAATTTCTGGAGACTGCTCAAGAACTAGCGAAGAAATCCAGCATCCTGGTTCGAAAGTCAATTTCCTCTCCTTTATCTTCTGTCGGTGCACAGCAGACAAGCAGATGGATTTTTCAGTTTTGAGGAGAGGGAAAATGTGGGTTTTTCTCCCTCCGTAATGGGTTTGATGGATCTATTCTTAATAAGTTTTCGTATCGGTATGAGACACTATTTATAATGATTTTGAGTTCTTGAAATTCTAGAAGTTTCCCATATTTTGTCATTACCCATTTTACCCCTTTAACTATTATTGTAGAATATTTTAGTTCTTAAATTGATAGAAATAGTTTTACACTTTTACTTAAGTGAATAATTAGTTCGGTTTGAATCGTGTTTATATCAGGTCAGTCAGGTTAGTGTAATTATATGAATCCATTGTCTTACGGGTTGGATATATTTTAAGGTAAGTTTAATTTGAAGATCAGTTTAATTTTATTTATTTATAAAATTAAAAAAATAATAATAATTACAATTGTTTATGACAATTAGACACCATTAGGCTCTACATCACAGTGAAAAAATGTCTGATTCTTTGTGAAAGTTTTAAAAAATAATTTCCTCAAACAGTAGACGTGCACAAAAACCAAAGTCTATTTTTGCTATTCTTGATGCATGTAAAAGAACGAGGGAAACTGCTAAAATGGCACTTATGTGACAACGTTTATTGAATAAACACCCATAAATCAAACACTCTGTCAGTTTGGGTAGAATAATCCCCCTAGAACCAGCCTGGGTGGGGGCCAGGTGGTTAGTTCTAAGAATTTAGAAATAGACTCTACAAAATAACATAGAGGCTAATTGAGATTGGTTTCATTTGATTCTGGGTAGAACCTACGGAGTCTTTAGCCATACCCATGCATGTTAGTTCTTAACCCCATATTTGGGAGTACTTATTTAATAAATAAATGCTTATCCAAACAAGTGCTCATGAATATTTGTTAAAAGGCAGTTAAATAAAGTACTTAAAAATAAGCTCAACAAATAAGTGCTTAGTGGTGTGGTCTAGCTCCAAAATAAGTGATTATTCGAATAATCACTCCTAATTCTAAACCACCTGCTAAAATCAAACCATCGGTCTGACCGCATTTCGGTTCTAAAAACCCGACCACCCAAAATTTCCTTCATTTGGAGTTAGAAGAAAAACCGGATGAATTTGAAGAAGCATTCGAATGTGCGAGTGTGTAAGCAATGCCCCGATGTCTGAGATGCGGTGCAGAGAATCAGAAAACTCGAGAAACTCCAAGTAATCGATTCATTCCAATTTTCTAATCGAGAAGAAATAAATCAAAGACCAAAGAAGAGGTAAACTAGTAGCATAAGAGAGAAGCGATCGATCAGTTTTCAGAAGGAGAACAGAAAATAGAGGAGATGTTTTTCTTCTTCGTCGGAGGCGTAGAGCAACAAGTGAGCAAGGTGCTCAAGGCCGGAGCGGGGCGCTGTATCAACTGCGGTTCGGTAGCGGATTTAGTAGAATATGAGAAGGTCCTCAAGATGTTCTTCGTTCCCGTGTGGCGGTGGCCTGGTAAAGAGCCAGCAATGTACTGCAACGACTGTTCGCTCATGTTCCCTCAATCCTTCTCTCTCCCTCCGCCTCCCCGCTCGGATTCTCCCCCATCGCTCCCTGATGTTCTTCGCTGCCACTCCTGCGCTCGCGTCGTTGAACCCGAGTTCAGCTTCTGCCCCTTCTGCGGTTCAGCTCTGTAACCTCTCTGTCTCATGGGGTTTGTTTTCGATACAATAAAAAAGATTCTACTTTTCTAACTTGCTCTGAGTTCTGATCCGGCTCTTTTGTATGTCATGTTATGTGAAGGAAATGTGGGATGTTGCTATTTTTTTGGTTGGGAGGGATGGCTTTTAGGGTTAGGGTTTTTGGTTTCTTATAAACATGTAAAGTAAAGGCTTTTGTGCATTGACGAGTAAATAATAAGAGAATTAATTCTGAGTTTGGCATGCTTTCAGAGACTTAATTCTGATGAAATTTGTGATTCTAATACTCATTTTTAAGTTTAGATGAATGCGACTTGTTCCAACTAACTCTTTTTCTGGACTCAAAAAGAATTAATTAAATTCTTTATTTAGAGCTAGAAAATTTGGTTTCAGAAACACGATACAGAAGAATCGTTTTGTATTGTGTTTTTTTAGACTGAAAATTTTCAATTACCCCAAAAAGAACAAGAGACCCAGGTAGTGTGAAGTAAATCAATGATAAACATACTTGGCAGGTAGAGAGTTGGAAGTTGGAATTGAGCTCTGCTATAAACATTCTTGTGGCTTGTAGTTGTGGGTACTGGATAGCCTCATGTTGGCCTTTTGGTTTTGGTGGCTCTCTTTTTCTTGTTTCGGGATTTTTTCCTTTTACAGTTTCTCCTTTGGTAGATATGTTTTGTCTGTGGCTGAGAATGCCAGGGGTGCAAATTCGTTTTTAGCTTCTACTGCTTGCGCTTATAAATGCATCTTGCACTCAATAGAACTCACTGTGAATTTGTGACTGAAACCCAATGAACTGATAGAATCAGGGACCAAATATCCCGGATGTGTAAGAAAGAGCTCTTATCCTTTGGCATTGTGGTTTGCACGCCATAATAAAACTAACATTTGATACAACCATACAAATGGTTATTATAATCTGTAACTCATTTCTTCGCACGAGTAGGAAGTTCAATCTGAGCCCCAACTGTAGAAGCCTCTAAAACGAAGTCATTCTTGGGCTTAAAATCGTATTTCCATCCAACCGGTACAACTATTTTAGATATTCTAAATTAAAAGAAAAAGGAATAAAAGTATGAGATTCTTTTTAGTTAAATTCATGCTGAACTTTTTTTGTATATTTTGTATTCATTGATTGGAATATACCTTCTGGAGAGAGAGAGAGAGAGAGAGGTTTCTTTTTCTTTCATTTGCCTGTTTTCGTGTTTGTGCGAGTACTAAGGAAAAGGAACATACGGCTTTCAGTGTTTCAGAGTAGATAGAAATAATTTGATGGTCTAATTAGCTATTTAGCTTCACCCAATTCATTGTAATTTGTAAGTAAGTTTTAGTTGGATCAATTAGTCACTTGCGGTGATTCTAACAAAAATAAATAGAAGAGTCAGTGACTTGCATAGCAATGCATATTTGGAAGCATCATTCTTTCCAAATAGTGGGTTCAGGTAAACTCAATGGAAAACGTGAGCAGCAAATGGAAAACATGCATTCATGCGTTTATGTGATTTTTTATATAGAAAATATATAAATCAAATTAGTTGAATGATACATGGGGCTTCAAAAAGCAAATTGCTTGGTGGTTTTCCTTGAGCTTGCTTTCCTTTAAAAGTAGGGAAAGTTCTAAGTACATAAGATTGTAAACTCTTTGTTCTCAACCAACAGATTTTATCAACTTTTTTGTCTACGACTCATGCCATGCTTCCATCCAGGTTAAATTACAAGGTGAGTTGGTACTGTTCTTACAGAAATAGGAATGGAATACTAATATCATACAACATCTTGAAGTCAGAGTGAGAGATCGAAACTAATTTCAATTGGTGGAAATAATTTCTGCAGTAATCATACAATGAATTCTTTAGTTTATTGAGTTGGGCAAAGGGTAAATGAAAGGGAAAAATGGGTATCAACTGTACACAAAAACAATACAGATAAGAGTACAGTTTCACTATTTTACATTGGACTGGTGAAGAAATCATCTCTTCCATGCCTCTGATTCATCAACAGTTTCCGGTCGGTCACTGGGATTCTTCTGGGAAAATTAGAGAGGATGACGAAACTTGATAAAACAAAGAGGGAGGAATGAATACTCTGCTTTTGCAACATCTAGTTGGTTCTGATGGTTTTCTTCTGTGGGATCATATAAAATTAAACCTGTTTGTCAATCAATTCTACTTGGAATGGCTGAAGGGCAGCTTCTTACTTCCGCTTTCCACTGCATTTCTCCATAACCTGTATCTTACTCCTAACTTATCATATGCAACGGGCCAGTTCCAGACATTTGCTCCATTGATCATACGGTCTTGTTGACCAATTACCAGCCGTAGGTCCTCATTCAAAACCTATGTTATTCAACAATTCATCAAAATTTAGGGGAAAAATAAGAATTAAGTAACATGAAAAATTAATGAATCAGTAGTAAATATCACCGAATAAACTCCAATACTGAAGTAAAATCTCTCTGAGAAGGTTATGAAGGGTAGTAAAATTTAGGAACTTTGTTCCTCTGTTCTACTGATTTATGGAGTAAGATCCTCACCTTCTCTGCAAAGTATCTCCACAGAAGGTTCATGAAGGGTATATGCTTTAGCAGAGGAGCAAAGTCAAGTGACATTCTGTATAATAATCTCGTCTTCTGTCTAGATGAAGGCAAGCAAACATGAAGCTGGTGAAGGTGAGTGGCACACTGCTGGGTATTCTGCCCCTCCAGTTGTCCAGGCTTTGAAATCCCAATTGTGGAGAGAACCATGCAAGGTGGCCGGAATTCCATGTCTATTGGATAAGGATCCCAATATCCTTGAAGGCCAGATGCAGGTGTCAAGAATTTAACCAAGCTGAGAAGTCAAAAAATAAGCAATGTTAAAAATCAAGTTGTGATAAAAAAGTCCAATTTTTTGTTCTATTGTGAGAATGGTTCATTGGTTTAATTGTGAGCCCCTTCGGTCCAAAACCATTGATCAAAGATTTACTTAATCTGATAATTCCATTATACATGTTATAAAGTATTCACATCATCCATATACCCTGGTTCAAG
Source organism: Nelumbo nucifera (assembly GCF_000365185.1). The sequence continues at coordinate 993,801 of NW_010729244.1, read as the reverse complement.
ATCCAAGTAAACTAATGGGTGGTAGGAATCTAATTCTCTGATTCTGTGGTTTTTCCAATCACCTTGAAGATTGAGATAAATGGGGACAAACCTGGGTACACTCCACCCCTTGGCAAACGTGGATGTGTGTGTGAAAGGAGCATGAGCAAGATCCAGAAGGTTATCCAGAAGTAGCCCGTGTTCCACTGGCAACTCCATGACAATCTACCAGTGACAAGGACACAGAAAAGAGCATAACGTGAGCTGCTATTATGAGATAACAGATATGAGAAAGGTATATAGGATGTATGGGTGTGGCAGCATACAGAATGATTACAGAATGCATTTAAGACATTGTAATTACCTCTGCATGGATAACAAATCCTGGAGGAGGTGTGAGAGAAGGAAGCGTTTCTGCCGGAGGATCATTGCCAGGCCAAATCCAGATAAACCCCTCATGCTCAAGGCATGGTAATGATCTCAGCTTCACATTTAGTAGTCGGGTTGATGGCATTTTTACACATTTTCCATCAGTCGTGTATTCCCAACCTGAAGTGCATTCATCCCAAGTTCTTAAGATTAAAGAGATCTGAATTTTTTTTCCCATTTAAAGCTAAAAAAGCATAGAGGCACACATTTTCATATACTTTATAAATATTTTTTTGATCAGTAACAGTGCATATACTTAAAGATTCAATATTTTATTTTTTTCATCTAGCTCACTAACCATGGTAAGGGCATTGGATTCGACCCTCATTAACTGAACCAAGATGAAGTGGGCATGCTCTATGAGCACATGTATTCTGAACACAACCAGGCTTTCCATCTTTGCCACGAAACATAACCCATGGCTCCTCAAAGCAATCTATAGGAACCTGAAACAGGATGGTCAACCAGACAGCCAGAGTCAGAAGTAAGAGGAAGGCAATAATATAATTCCAAGTTGTAAATCTGATTTTTGAATATCAGAGGGGAGTTTAAATTCATGTTATAGCACAACTAGCATACCATGGTATCATCCTTCAGATCATTGGAGAAAGCCACTGGATACCAGAAATTCTTTAAAAAGGGATGGTAAGGCTGGACAGGGCCTGACACATTAAGGCTTTTGGGCGGCATCCTGTTTTTTACTCTATCAGGAGATGCTGAAGAAGAAGTGCTAGGAGAAGAGGAGCTTCTTTCAGATTCTGTTGTGTTCCTTTCTTGTATTATTCTATCATTTACCAATGCTTCCATATAAGCTAATTTATCCAGCGCAGTGGAAACCCTTGCTTCAGATATGTGAACCTAGAATTAATATGCCAAAAGAAAAATTGTTCAGAATCAGGCATACATACGATAACAGGACTCGGGATGACCCAAATGCAAAATCTTATACATTTTTTTTTTTCATTCATACTCACTGGAACTACCTGGAAATCTAAATGAAGTGTGACAGATTTAGGGTAAAGAAAAGGCACAAAACATGCACCAATTTCCACCAGTCACCTGTTGGCGAGGGGGGTGATTATGATCAATTATGGTCCAGTTGAGTCTACACTGACACAACAGAAAAAACAGGATGTAGCTTCTGCTTAGTCGGGCCATTTTCCATTGAGCTTCTACAGAAATTGACAATCCACAGTCCCAATGAAATTCATGCCAAGTATAGCAGTCAATTCGTCATTGAAGTCAGTAAAGATTCAAAATGATCTCAGTATTCGCACATGATAACATATTTAACATCCCCCTTCCCCCAATGTGCCTTTCTCAAAAATAGAAAGTCTTGAATATTAGGATCAAGAAGTGGTTAGAGAATATTTGAGTTATATGCAGTCCATTCATGAGGTAGCACATGAACTAAATAGTTCATTGGTTTTAGTAATCCAAGTCAGTCCCTAAGACTAAATCTTTGAAATATTTAGATCATGGTTTATCCTGGTTTATCAACGAGTTGTGGAACTTATTATTATTAAGTCTATGACTCATTAACTGGAAACTCCATATCAAGTGGATAATTATTAATAGTGCATGTATATCTGCTGATTGATCCTTTGTAGAAAATCTTGTTTGTATAATCATAAACCGAGCATTGGCCTATTAAATTAAATAGTTAATCCATTTATTTATTTATATTTTGCTCCACAGGACTACACAAAGGGGGTAAACCCATAACCCCCCAACCCTGGTGCAGGCAGGATTCGTCCCAAGTTCCCCCACTACAACCAGCCAGAGACTTTACCAACTAGCCAGTTGGTACCTTGAAATAGTTAATCCATTTATTAGTGCTGATTTAATTTTGCAGAAGACATTGTATAAGATAGATAAGTTCAACCTATTAATTGTCATCAGTCCTGTTTGTAAACCTGTCTTGATTTTGAGCAATGATCAATTCATGAAATATCCATGAATTGGAGATCTATATAATGCAACTAGTTAGAAGGAAAGTCCGAATCAAATGGGTTTAATCAGTGACTGATATTTTTACTAATTAGTTTTCACATTACAACTTAACCTTGTGCGAAAACAAGTTGCATTACGTTAACTGAAAATTATCAGACCTGTTTGTGAGCTTGTGCTAATTGTTCCTGCAACTCGGCAAGCTCTTTCTTCATGGTACCAATGGACTTATAATCCCGAGCCAAAGGATTGAGAACTTCCACCACCTACACCCAGATCACTGAAAACAGGATTAATCTCTCTTCATGAACAGAAATACCCGTCAAACAAATCATAAAGAACCCATCTGTTTTCAACTTTAAACTGAAAAATCGGTAGTTAATCAAATCAAAATAAAAAAAAATAAAAATAAAAAAAACAAGAAGACCCATTACGGTATAAGAAAAAAAAAACCCGCAAACCCCCACCTTCAAACTCGAAAAAAATAACAAATAACAAAAACATTTTGAACAAGAAAGTAGATACCTTGTCATGAAGGTGCATGATGGTAAGAACATCTTGCCGAGCCCTCCAGTCACAGTACTGAATGTCAAACCTAGCCACCTCTAGAGCCTGATTAGCATCCAAGAATCTCCCTTTACACTGAGGAACTCTAGGCCTCGGATGCTCGACTTCAAAGAGTGTACTCCAAGCATTTTTCTTCTCCACCAACCCTTCCTCCCCTTCAAATATAGCAACCACCCGCAATCCCCCCCTACCACCCTGCAAATCCCGACAGCAATCCATCTAAGCCATTCCCATTAACCAACCGAATCTCACAATGAATTCAGCAGGAAAAAAAATGAAGACAAACTACACAAGAAAAGGAAGAAAATCTGTACCTTCTTGGTGTTGATCTTGGAGGGCCGGCACAGAGAGATGGGAAGAGAGAGAGCAGCAGCTGTGGCGACAGTGGACATGGCGTTGAAGCTTACTCGCAGCACCAGCAGCAGAGAAAGAGGAGAGAGAAAGTGGGGGAATTTTATTTGGGAGAATTGTTGATAAGAGGCCGGCGTCGCGCGCGATCTCAGTAATCCGCCCATGGACTGACATGTGTACAAACGTGGACTCCTCTGGTGCACTCGTGGCGCCTCCCACACCCACACGCTCTGTGACAATGAGAGTTTGGTCTCTGGTTAGTATCTTCTCTCGGTGGGTCTGAATATCTTGCCACCTCGGATTTGGATCACATCTTTACCTTCTTTCCCAATCTTTTCTTATCTGTTTCTTGTCTCTCATGAATCATGATACGGGCATATCCCATTTTTGATAAACCGGGTACCCCTTAAAAGACAAAAATACCCTGCATCGCTATCATTTGTTAATATTAAACAGGGGTAGCTGTTGTCTTTTCGCTGCAGATGTGCCTGATTATCAAAAGAAACTGAGATGTGCCCAAATCATCCTTCACCTCCCAAGCGAAAAAAATATCAAGCCACTCTTCTACGCTTCATTCAGTAGTCAAAATTAGAGTAATTTTATTCTTGCTCCGACTTCAAATCTGGTGGTACCCAAGCACTGCTCTAAAAGAGGTTCAATTATTGCAAGGATTTGTGTCCACAAAATTGGAGGTCTGTTACAAGCAGACAAGCCCAGAAGGATGAATCTGATCATGTAAGGATGTTGTTGCAACAATGAAGGTAGGGGAAGAGACAGGTTAAATTCCAGCTATTCCTTTTAAAAAAAGGGTGTGTTTGGTTCATGGGAACAAGGGTCTAAAATTGGAATGGAATCTGATTCCAACCGTTTGATTGGGTGGAATTGGAACCCGATTCCTTTTTTTTTTTATTTGAAGGATGGCATTTCGTCCCTCTCCCTTGAGAATGAAAGCCCATTCCAGCCAATTTTGACTTGACTGACATTCCAGCCTAAACCAAACAGGCAAAGGAAATAAAACACTCCATATCCAATACCAGAGAATCCCAATTCTGGTTCCTATTCTAATTTGGTCTGCAAACCAAATGGATCCCAAGTTTTTAATTAAAAATCATTAGTATTTAGTGTTAACATGATTCAAACTTCAAGGTATTGTTTTGCTTAATATCCAAATTTTAAATATCGACTGTCTAATCACTTCAATACTCCTTTTTTCTTATACTTTGCAGAGAGGATTAGTAACATTTAAAACCATCAAATAGGAATAGTTACTGCTTTGAAAATAACTCTTCTAATCCTAATCCTTTGGAGATGATTAATGTCATTAACAGGTCGGCAGCAGAGACATCTCTGCTCTTGCAGCTGAAATCGGGAAACTATTCAGCTAAAGGCTCTTTTGACCCTCCATCTTTTTGTTGGACCCCTCCCCAAGAAGCCTTTGTGAAGATTAACGTGGATGGACGTTTCAGAGCCCTTAATAAAGCTTCTTATGGTATTATAGCTCGAGATTCAACAGGTTTTTGCCATTGGGCTTCTTGTGGTCCTCTCCTGGCTGAATCTCCTTTGATGGCAGAGGCTCTGGTAGCAGCAGTCAAAGTCGTGAGAAGATCTGGTTTATCACGGGTTTTTGTCGAATCAGACTGTCAAAACTTGATTTCTCACCTCAACAGTTCAGCTAATTTCAGTCCTTCGGATCTGGTTTTTCTGAAGGAGGATCTTGTTAGCCTGTGTGAAGGCTTGGAGATCAAGTTCTTGTGGTGCCGCCTTTCTGCCGATGGTGCAGCTCATGAGCTTGCAAAACTGGGTTTTGATTCTGTTCTGTGGTTTGAGGGTGCTCTGCCCGATTGGTTATCTTCTCTGATATGTTCTATCGCTTAAGACTGTTGCTTTTTTTTTAGTTTGTTTTAGTTTCGGTTTCCTTGTAGTTTCTTTCTGTTTTTCGTGGGTTTGTAGTTGGTTTTTGCCTGCGGGCTCTTATAACACAAAGACACTTCTTATCTTTGGAGGCCGGATCTGTTAAAAGGTAGAAACAAGACAGAAATGATTAATTACATCTGCTAACAGTACAGATGTCTTTGTTTCTGTTTGGCTCATATTATATATGTTTTCTCTGGCAGATATTCTGAGTGAAGAAACTGATTGGAAGGAGAATAGTTCATCTTTCAGAAGATTTTTTTTCACTGTTTCAATTATTTACAATTTTTCTTCTAAAGGAATGTTGCAACAGAGAGGGACTTTGGCTGTCTACATTTCTCAGTCTAACTAACAACAAATTAGTTCATGTGAACTTCATGCTGAAGGCATGGCTGTATGAGCTAACATGTGAACAGAGATTTCGAGCAGCACAGGCTGTCAAATGTGTACACCCAAAAGTTTTCTCATTGAATTTAGGGCCCCTCATCATGTTATCTTCAAGGCATATGTCAAATATCAATACTACAATGTTGGGAATGTTGGGTGGGTGTCCATCAGTCAAGTGTTGGGATGGAATGAGCCAATAAAATGGGTAAAACACTTAAAACACACCCCAAGATTTCATAAATTGACTTAAATGTATCTTGAGTTTCTTAAATAGACTTAAATATACCTTGTGGCTGTAAAATACGTTTTTTTATCCCTCATCATTCTTTAAATTTGTGATTTTTAGTTCGTAGTCTACTATAAGAATACTGATTTTTAGTTAAAAATCACAAAGTATGAGAGGTAGAACATGTTTACTTGCCCCCCTCATATCATTGTGGTTGGTGCCTTTATATAGGCATTGTTTGACGTGGGCTTCACGCACCATATCCGAGATTTACGAGAGGTCGCCTAAGTGGTTCGAGATTCCCTAAGGTAACCGCCATGCATGTTGACCACCCTTCGGATCGTTCGGCACGTGGGCCAACTTCAAAGGATCGTGGGAGTGTTTGGATATGCATGCCAAATTTGTCGACGAACACGTCTCGCAGGTCACCAGGTTGGCGCCTGTGCCAGGCCGCCAAGTCGCACCTGGGCCAAGCCGCCAGGTGGGACACCATCAACTTGGCTAAGACGAGTTGTTGCCAAAGTAATTCCGGGTGTCACCTAGTTGTTTCGAGGTGCCATGTGTCACAATATCATTGGAGGGCCAAATCCGCCCTCATCAATAACCACCCAAGAAAAGGGAAATGATAGAATGCTGGCATGTCAAAGAATATACCAGTATGATCGTTTCATGGTTAAAATAAGTATCAGATTCCAATCGAACGATAAACAAACGGAACTATGTATCACGTTACCATTCCCCATATACAATTTCAAAAAAAGCAACCCTGAGCAATCAAGTTCTATTTAAAGCAGAGCTCCCTGTTTTAAAGCAGGGCAAGATCCTTGAACAATCAAGTTTTGTTGCAGTTGTAGAAAAGGAGCAAGAAAACGAGGCATGCATTTTGTTTTAGAAGTGGGATTCTTTTCGAAGAGCAAAACAGATTTTTTAAAACACTAAGAGAGGTTCATGAGATGGTATGTTTTTATTTGAAAATGCTCTAGGTATGTTTAAGTCTTCTACCTCTTTTTAACGGTAACGAGATGTCTTCTGGCTTCTGCATGTCATATAGGCTCCGTACAAACATGTACGGTGCAAAACCTTGTATTTTAAACTATTTTGTATATATATTTGTATTTATACTCTTTTCAAACTGAACCAAAAGACTCAACATAAAGATTTATTTGGGATGTTAGATTTTATTGAATAATGAATAATAAGCTACTACATTAGAATTCACAAATGGGATGGTGAATATATATAATCTTTCTGATTATGCAGTCATCTTTTAGGTGAGACCTGTTTAATGATGGCTGAAGATTATATATGGGACTTCTTTTTTCGAGCCAGTGGGACACATGGTGCGCGATTAAAGGTAGATGATACCCTTATAGTTATGATGAAGGCACCCTAAGTTAGTCTGGTGGCATCATCATCATCTAAGCCTTGTTCCAATTATGTTCACCTTGAAATGTTTAAATTAATTAGAGCATGGTTGAATACTTGAACTAAAGATTTGTTTTAGTCTTTTATAAGAGAAAGATCAGAATGAAATGATAGGGAAAATTTTTTAAATTATTCTTATGGTTTATTTAATTGACTAACTCTATCCTTATTATTTATAGCAATTTGGTGAGATCTAAACCTTTATATTTGTTATATCCACCTTACATTCGATTCGATGATGTTAATACTGTACTTGTGAGTCAATGATTATTTCATTGATGTTTGTAAACCTTTAATTGCAATTAGAGATGACTGTTGTACCTATTAATTTCTGAATTAGTGGAAGACTTTTATAGACCATAGGTTCTATGGTTTCTCCCAAATTTTGGGGTTTTTCACGTAAAAATTCTGGTGTGCTATTGTGTGGTGACTGCTATTTGTTTTTCTGTTACTTGACTGAATTGTTTACTTGTTATCATTGTTGTTGACAAACCATTCCGACACACAAACTTAGGGGAAAGGTTCTTGCTGTCATGAAATTGTTTCTACACTCATTTCTGCTACTGTAATGTATTTCCCCAACAATAAAACATGAATGCTCCTTTAAAAACGAACCCAACAAACCCAAATTGCCTTTGAACTGTTTGGGGAAAACACACTGTAGGTCAGGATCATCTTTCATGGAAGGCGGCACCAGATCCCAAATATCGATTAAGTTGTTTTATCTCTTTACCTTTGGTGCAGAACATGCGTTTTCTTTCAATCAATAAGAAGTGGCAGAAGGAAAACGAACTGCTCTAAGTTCACATTGCATATTTTCAGATTCTTTGATGTCCACTTGAATGAAACAAATTCCGGTTTACTGGATCCCCAATTGCTGAAGACTGAAGATTGAAGAACTACTCTAACTACCGAAAAACTACTGAAGATTGATGTCCACTTGTGAACTACTCCAACTCTCAGTTCACACCAGCGTATCCCTAATTGCCGAAGATTGAAGAACGGGATTCTATGGAGAGGCTGAAAGAGGCATCAGATTCTGATGGTTTGGGTTCTCCAAAGACGATGGCGATTGACATGGTGGTATCTTTCAAGGTGGCACTTTGGTTTTGGATGGAAAATGTGCATTCCGTCATAACTTCTGACCATGCTACCTCTCTGTACAAGCGCCCCATGACTCCCAATAAGAAGAGTATGGTTGACGTGCAAATTTCGGCAGCCATGACCTCCGAGATACCAAGAATGAGTTCTTAAAGCCATGACTCCAAATCTCAAATCCTATCTTGCATATTTATTTTTGACAAAAGGGTATTTTAGGGATTTTTGAATAATATATCAGTCATGTGATGTTGTATATGAACGATTTATGAGATTTATGATGAAGAGTTAACGTAGGTGAGGTTTTAGACAATTGTCAAAAACAATAAAGATATTTGAAGACAATATATAAATAGTAAGAATAGAGTTGATCAATTAACCAAGTCATAAAGGTAGTTTAAGAAATTTATCCTAAAATATATTACAGTTTGTCTCTAAGATGCATTAATTGCATTGGTATTAACAAAAATTGAATTGAAACTGTCTACTTTGGATGGAAATTTCCTCATGAGCAATCAAATTAGGCTGTTGGATTTGATATAATAGTTAAAGTGAGTGAACTTATATGATTTATTGTTTTGTCTTTTATTGATCAAGTTCTTAATGAGGTTGTAAACTTCTTTATCTCTGAAGGTGAAATTCGTCTAACCATTATACCCTTGTGATATTGTATTATGTAATCACTTTAACTACTAAAAAACAAAGGAATCAAAAAGTCTTTGTTAAAAGGACCTTTGTTACCATGCTAAGTATGGAATCGGTATTTGCTCCTTACAGAGCGCACTCACTGATTTCACAGTCCCATCCTATTGTGAATTGGAAACATCTCCCCATGAATAACAATACAAAGTATGGGAGATATTTTCAATGTGCAACTGGGATGTGTTGTGAGATTGGTTTGAGGAGCGCTCTCTGAAGAGAGGATCTGAACTCCAAAGTATCGCCTGATATTCTTGCTTTACTTTCTAGGTTTAGGTGATTTTTTTTTGTTGGAATATGTTCTTTTTGAGAAAGCTGGAGGGATTATGGTAAAACTAGCTTGATAAAATAGCCTTAGAGGATTTCTTTAGAAACTCAACGAAAGTTTATCAAAATCCTTTAGAATCCTTCTTGTTCTTTATAGGCTCAGTTTGGAAGGAGTACAAATACAAATATGTAGAGTGTAAAACCATGTATTTTGTATGCATTTGTAGGGTACATATTTGTATTTATACTCCTAAAGTGAGCCTTAAAAAAAGGGAAAAAAAAAAAAAAAACTCGTGCTAATCCCCTGCCCCTCTTAGTAGTCCAAAGTATTTGTTAGATTGGATTAAACCTGATCCATTTGTAATGGAATCATATTGGATTGGGTCAAATCGAACTAATATCCAATCCATTGATAGAAGATAAAAATACAGGTTTCAATGAATCAAGTTTGTGTTGGAACCAATTTAAATTAAAGCCGATTTGAACAAATTGGACTAGGCCAAAATGGTCCAAAATATTGATTGAACCAAGTCCCGTCCAACTGACACCCCTACATCCACCCTTTAAAAAAGTTGAAAAAATCGATTCTATTTTTGCTTGATGGTTTTATTTCAATGGAAATCTGTTGCATAATTGCCACTTCAAAAGAGATACATTTGTTAAGCAGAATATCTTCCTTGCAATACTAGCAATTTAGTGCAGAGATATATTGGACACCATAATCTGGAATTTCCTCTTAAAGGTTTTCTCATAACTGCTGAATTTGATGAATTGAATGGCTTATCATTGTGTCTTTTAATAGATACAATAGTGGAGTGCAAATAAAAAGAATGCAAATTCTGATTTAATTTTGTTTTAGGTCTGTTTCAGATCCTATTTTACTTCATTTGTATTGTAGTCCTATTTTACTTCATCTGTATTGTAATCGAACAAAATAAGATAAAATTTGAAACAAAAATAAATCAAAATGTGCACCCAAATCATTTGCACCACCATAGTTCGCTACCACTGTGTAGTGAATTCGTGTTCCAATTGCTTCGGCAATGCACCCTACTGAACACTCTTCTTTTAGAGCTTAGGCATGTTATGGATTTTTAAAAGTGGTTATTTCTCATGTTCTATAACCCATCACTCTTCCTATGATTCAATATACACTTCACTTGAGAACCGGTACATTTCAAATCTCAACATTTTTAATTTTTTACCACCAAAATATGGAATACCATCTAATTTAGATTGGTTCACCCTATATACTGGTGAGCAAATTTGGGTTTGGATCCAAGTTAAAGTTCATATTTAGGTTGGTCCTTAATCTAACCCGATTCATCTAATTTACATTTATTAGAGAGAGCGAAAGGAAATAAAGGATATTTAAGAGGAAAATAAGGATTTAGTGGAGAGGAAAAATATTACAAACATTAACTATTAAGGAGAGAGAGAAAGAGAAATTTATTAGAGTAAATATGGATTTTATTAAAAACAATAAATATCCATGAGATTTTTAATGATTTAATATAAAAATAAATGTGCACACGTGTGAACACTGTGATGAGATGACCTCACCTCCCTTCTTTCCTCTATATGCTAGCATGGCCCAGAATGACAAGGTTCATGCCCTGCACGACATGATCGCCACAGTACTGTGTAGTGCCAATGCATGGCACAGGCCCCCAAAGCACAACCTGGTCAAACCGCCCAGATTTTAGAATTATTTGTAATATTTTCCAATAATCCAATCCTATTGTACTTTTTATCTTCAATTTTATTATTTTATTAATTCAACTTCATTGTATTAGTCTTTCAATGCCATTTGTATATTTTTTACACATTAAATTTTAAATAAAACAAAATTTTCACAATTTTCTAACGTATTCTATTATTCATTTTAATTTTCTGCAATTATATGTTTCTTTTTTATTTTTTCTAATTATTCTTAATTTAGAAAAAATTGGAAAAGAGAAAATTAGGCACAAGCGAGGCGGCCTAGGCCCAGTCCACCATGACCCAATTCCTCAGGCCCGACACGGATGGGAACTAGGCCACAGGCCAAGTAGGGCCTGACCTAGGAAGGGGACCAAGTTGCCCAAGCATGCCCCGCTAAGGCTTGAAGCTCAGGACGACAAAGCAATGGCATCATAGGAATTGAGATCTTCTCCTCACACCAATCTCATAGGCACATCTCACCAACCTCATAGGCACATCCCTTGTATTGAGAACATCTCCCATCAATAATAAAACATATGTACAGAAGATTTTCCCAATACATGGTGAGATATGCATGTAAGCAAGGTTTAAAATTTTGCAATGTATTGACTGATACGTATTATTTTGGAAGAATTACGATACACAAAACATATACAATTAGATAATTTCATAATTTTTCACCCGATATCACAAAACATATACAATTAGATAATTTCATAATTTTTCACCCGATATCAGACCATTTCGGATATGTATCGGCCGATACAATCCCGAAATGGGATGATACATATTATGTATCAAGTTTTGAACCATAGTCATTTGGTTACAACAATAATTAGTTAACCGCTATGCCAACCTTAATTACTTATCATATTAACATATTGTTTTTATGCTTAATGTAATCTTTCTTGCCTTGGTGGATGTTTTTCAACAAATGTCAAAATTTTATTATTAAAAATTATATAATAATAAAATGAATACAAGTTATATTTATTTATTAAAAATTAAGGTATATATTAACTTGTATATAATAAATATTATCTAAATCTATATATAATAAATAGCTTCAAAAATTACACATACATTTTAATTCTTTTATTATTTTTCAACAATTACTAATTATGTCATAATACTTTATATAAATCATTAAATAATGGTTTTTATGTTTAAATAAATTAATTATAATCAAATAAAACTCATTTTTATTATTGTTCATATTTTTAAGTTTTTTTTATAGCATATTTATACATATCTTAAATTTTTTTTATATCTATATAGTTTTAAAACGTTTTTTTAAATTATGTTTTGATACACCTAACATTTTTACTGTTCAATTCACTCTCACAAATCTTAATTCCACCGTACAAGTAGGTGATAATTCAGAATTGTGCCAAATTGCCAATACACGGGCGGGGCTGGTCCTTCTGTCATTTCGTGGGCTCGGCTCTTTAAAATTGAAAGCTGCAACCGTGGGGCCCAAAGTTGCAATAGGAATTTGAAATACCGAAAGTCCGCGGCATCTCTTACCACGTGTGACCACGACGATCACAGACCGTCCATCGCCACGCATACGAGAGACATTATCCTTTCTCTGCATACGGAACACGGAAGAACCAGACAGGCAGACAGCCACTCAAAACTTTTTTGAAGTTCGATACTCTGATGAGGTGGCGAGCAGGGAACCAGAGAAGCAAGGCAGAGAGAGACATGGCGAGGGGAAGCCATAGAAACGACACCGGAGCTTTCTTTGTGGCGACTCTGGTTCTCTGGTTCGTGTCTGTTGTCTTTGAGATAGTCTTTAACAAGAGGTCAGAGCTCATATCCATCGTTGCTGGTTGTTGCTTCTATCAAGCGGCCAACTGGGTCATCCGTCTCTCTGTCTCTCGTGACCCTCTCTCCGTCAACACCAGCGTTTCTTTGCTTCATTCAACTATTGCTTCTATTTCAGGTGCTCAATGTTGTTTCTTTTAGACTTTTAGTGAATTATAGTTCGAATTAGGGATTACTTTTGTTTGAATTAGTATTCTTTCTTGTTTCTTCTGCAGCTCTACTGGTGTTTTATGGATGTGAATTGGTTTCTGGGTCTATGGTTTTCTCGGTTTTGAGATTTGGATTTCTACTTTACTATTTTGATGACTTCATGAGTTCCTGTTTGAATCGGTTGATGGATTTTCTGGTTTATGGATGTTTAATGACGGTGTTCTTTTGGGTCTTTATTGTTTGGTTTTTGATGGTTGAGCTCCAATAGTGTAAAATTGTAAGTAGGTTTGGCGAGTGAAGCTTATCCTGCACTGTCATTGACAAAACTGTGTAATTCCTTTGTGAAGTCTGAGTTATTGTTTGGATTATATGGTACTTTTTCCAATTTGGCTTTCGATTGCTCCAGTATGGGTTTTAGCATGAAACAGGAAAATGGTATGAGGATGGTTAAACTGAAATTAATTTCCTCGGTTGAAACAGAAATGGGTTTGTGATATCTTTTTACTTTTTTTAGCTAAATGGGTTTACAGCAAATCTCAGTATTAAGACTGCATATTTTTAGATCGGCTCCCTAGATGAAAGTCCTCCAATATTTTATTTACAGGTAACATAGCTTTGGTTAATGAGGCTAGAGAGTTTCTAACTGCAAAGTTAAACTACAATTAAAAGCTGCATTCTGTTGGTTTAGGTGCAAATATTGCAAATACAGGAAAGACTTGGTTTGGTGCAAATAACATAAATACACAGGTGGATATGAGGACCACTTTTAGCAAAGTAATAGAGGTCATCCCATTCCTTTGGATACAAGAAGAGACTTGATCTGGAGAGTGATATTTTTTTATGGTTTTCTTTGGCACTGTAATAGGCCATTGTCTCAATCTAGATAAAACAACGGTTAACTGAGTACCATCATATATCGGGATGTCAGTCCCATTGGAGTACTGTATTCTCTTTTCACCCTTTGTTCAGTTTTCTGTTCTGAGGTTTTGCTTCCATTTTCACCTTGGGCTATATCTCTTTTTTTTATCATTCTTGGGCCATATCTCTTTGTGTCCTCTTTTCACATCTCTTCCAATCCATTCATATAGTTATTGATTCTATAGCATTGGCAAGAATTTGCACATATGCAAAGATTTGAATAGACATGTTGATGGGAACTAAATAAATGTACTTTTGGTGATGTACTGATTCTTTATGTTGATTGTATGAGGTTTTATAGAAGAATCTTATCCACTGGATGGAAAAGAGTCCAGATGAGATGTTTGAGCATTCTCAGTTGTTTGGAAGCATATCAAGTTGAATTAACTTTTATATCATGTGCAGTGGTTCTCATTCTGGTTAACCAGTGGATAGTAAAGGGTCCAGATGAGATGTTTGAGCATTCACAGCTGTTTGGAAGCACTTGGCCTATGGCATACCCAGCTTTGTGCTTCTCATGTGGCTACTTTGCATATGACCAGTGGGATATGCTCCACTACTGCCTGTACAGTGGCTGGATCCCTTCGATCCTTGTACATCATCTGATACTCCTGATTTGTTTTACGCTTGCATTGTATCGTAAGGTCACAGTAAACTACCTCATTCTCACCCTTATTTGTGAGGTATTTCTCCTAATGTTTCCTCCTCTCTTACCCCCCCCCCCCCATTTGTGCATTTTCTTGCTTCTACATGTTTTTTTTTTTCAAATAGTTTGCTTGCAAACTAATGAATGTGTACGAGTTTTCTTACTTCATACTTATGCTTCCATTAAAATATGCTTTGCATCAACTGTGGTCTGGACTTATTTGCAGCTTCATTCTATTTTACTGCATATGAGGAAAGTGAGACGGATGGCTGGAATGCGTGATGCAAAGAGCAAATATGTGAGAGTAGAGTGGGTGCTGAATTGGATCACCTTCTTTCTAGCAAGGCTTGGCTCCCACATTATGATCACAATCAAGCTCATCAAGGATGCATCCAAATTTGGCAATGGCGTGGAGCTCCCACTAGCCCTCTTTGGGATGGCAGGAATGAATTTACTGAATGTCTTTCTCGGCCTTGATCTCTTTAAAGCTTACAAAAGAGAGATGACCCATCAACATAACCGTCAGGAGTGATGGGAGAACGGTCAAGAACAGAACAAAGAGGAAGGAAAGAAAGGAAAGAAAAACTCAAAAGGCAAGAGATGAGAGCTCTGAATGTAAATTTCAGTTCTGAACCAAAGAAAGAGAAAAAAGAGAAATGCAATTTTACAGAAAGTTGTGTAAAATTGTAGACCACAATTTCTAAATTTGACGCCATTTTTTGCTGGCTAAAGGAGTTATTTCCAGAATGCAATTTCATTTGTACTAGTACGAATGGATAGGAGTGTAAACGAGAAGTTTGCGAATTTGCTTTGTTTTTAGCCTCGGCTTTTAAATTATTCTGATTTAGTTTTCCTTTTATTTCATATGCACTGCAAACAAACAGAATAAAGTAAAACATATAACAAAATTAAACCCAAAATTGCTACCTAACTCATTTGCACTTCCATACATTTTAACCAATGCAAATGAAATTGCACAACAAATATGGCCCAACTATTTCAACCAATCGGTTCCTTTTCAGGGAAATAAACAAAGACAAGAATGTAGACATGCATCTATGGAACCCTAGGAATGAAGCATGAATACCCCTTCCATATCCACAAAGTAGCAAGACTAGAAGATGCCTAGATAACATGGTTATACCATGTGCACTGAGCTCATGTATCTTCATTTGTGACCTGAAATTCAAATAGCGTCCTCATGAATCTGCAGACAATGTGTTCCAACGACCACGAATCATGTTACCATGCAAGTTTATTGGGCCGTCTCTGCCCTCTTATTCTTCTTGCTAGAGGGGCTTTACCTTCCCTCAAAGCTTTTCTTCTTTCTTCTCTTGCTTTTGAAATTTCTTCTCGAGATGGAAAATTCCTTTTCCGTTTCTTCGTCTTAGTTGTGGAATCAGACTCGTCCTTTCCATTCTTTGGTATTCTCTTTCCCAAGCCACCGTCAGACATCTTGTTCCCATCCTTAAGATCACTAGGAACTCTGGGTTGAGATTTTTCTTCCAGGTTGTTCTTTATATTAGGCCCAGTTGCCTGCTCTACTGCTTCCGCTGCATCAGATGGTTTCGTTGTTGGCTTAGAATTGCTCATCTTCTTCAACTTTGCTACAAAAAATCCATCCATGTTATGAACATGTGGGTAGAAACGCCTTGTCTTTTCCAATGATGGATGAAATCGGTACTCCCTGAAGTGGGTAAATCCAGGACGGCCAAAGTCCAGTCCACATGGCACAAGCTTTACATCCCGCTTTTTGAGTGCATAGTCTATAACCGCTTCATTCTCAGGAACCATTATGGAGCACGTAGAATAGACAATGTACCCCCCAGATTTGGAATTAGCATCAACCATGTCAATTGCTGCAAGAATCAATTGCTTCTGCAGAAAAGCACACTTCTGAATATCATCTAAGCTTTTAGAAACTTTTACAGATTCATCCTTAGATATAACCCCAGTCCCACTACAGGGGGCATCTAGTAAGACCCTGTCAACAGAATTTAGACCCAAAACCTTGGGCATCTCCTTTCCATCATAGTTGGACACTATGGCATTTGTCACACCCATTCGCTGTAAATTTGCAGCAAGTGATTTGAGCCTGAATTCCTTCATCTCATTTGCATAAATTATTCCACTATTCTTCATAAGAGCTGCAATATAAGTAGTCTTACCACCAGGTGCTGCCGCCATATCCACAACTCTTTCCTTCTCCTGTGGAGCAAGGGCCATGACTGGCAAAAAGGAGTTTGAACTCTGCAGCATGTAGTAACCAGCCATATATTCTGGTGTTGCTCCTATGGGTACTTGAGAATCATACACAACCAACCCAACCTTTGACCATTTGCTTAATGGATCTAGGTTCACACCTCTGTTTATTAAAACATCAGCAAGATCTCGTCTGCGAGTCTTCAGAGTGTTTGTCCGCAGGCAAATTGGCCGGGGCTTTTCAAAAGCTTCGATAAGCTCAACAAGCTCAACTACTGGAAACATCTCCACCAGAACACCAATCAAGAAGTCATTGTAACCATAGTAAGAACTCAAGTCCAACTTAAGTTGTCCAATGTAATCCTTTCTTGTAGCTCCCTCTTGCCTTAAAAGCTTGAAATTTGACAACACTCTAACAATCTCTTTTATCCTCCGTTCCAGGTTGGGGAGATCAGGAGGTCGAAGTGCCTCTTCTTCAAGCTCCTTCTTAGTGGGCAAGCGGAACTCATCGGATTCTTCTTTGATGTTGAGCTGCAACTCGGCCCCTGCTTCTTCTTCCTCCCTCGCTCTTTCTTCATCAATAGCCCTTGACTTCTCCTCTATGTCGGACTCGTCTGGTTCAGATTCTAAATCCGAACCTGATTCCTTCCCTGCTTCATCGCTTCCTTGGAGGAAGTCGTCGGCGAAAGGGTCATCTCCATCAGAATAAGTTTCAGAACCGTCTTCTTCACTTGGGCTATCAGTATCAGAATCTTCAAGTTCTTTCGGAGGCTTTTCCGAGAAGAATTCCTTTTGCTTCTTCTTAGGGGAAGGCTTACGAGCCTTCCCTCCTTTTCCCTTGTCTGCAGGAGCTGCCGCCATTGATTCTACAGAGAGAATGAGAAATGGAGAGCAGGGTTCTGACTTAGGTTTTTGCTCCAAAAGATAAAAATAGTCTAAACCCTAGCCCGTGCTTGTAAGGTCTCCGTCTCTGTCCGAGGCTCCCAGCCCTAAATGACTTGAATCGTGTATTATGTGCGGACAATCTGGGCCATTGATAGATGGATCTCATCTAAGACTTGTAGATGTCAAAAGTTCAAAACACAAACCGTAGAATTGGGATTTCCTGCCAACAATACACATTCCAAGCTCCTACCAACAAACACAAGCCGTAGAATTGTGACACCGCACATCTCACGATGCGGAAGTCAAAATTGAAAATAGAATATTAGAAAAGAAAAGGTCCCACCGGGAGTCGAACCCAGGTCGCTGGATTCAAAGTCCAGAGTGCTAACCACTACACCATGGAACCATTTTCTATTAAAGAGGCTTACGTCAAGCCTAAGATAAGGACAAATTACACGTATCTCTGGACCATGTTTTATACTACTATCTTGATGATAAGATCTCAATGGGATGGTGGCGCATTTGGTTAGCGCGTAGGTATCGTAGGTTTTGAGTAATCCTAAGGTCGAGAGTACGAGCCTCTCATGACCTACTATTTTCCTTTTACCTTTCCAGCAGCACCGGTTGGTTTCGGGTTGTACAAATTCATAAACCGATATCTATATTTAAAAAATATATATTATGAAATATGTCAGATATATAATTCCAGAAAATATATATTCCAATATATTTGTATGTATATTTTTGTTTATATATATATTTCTAAAATTTATTATACATATTTCAGTTTTAAATATATTTTCAGAAAACTAGGTGGCCATGGGGGGCATGGATGAACATAGAACCGAAACCGACCCAACCCGATTCAAACCGATTAGGTCGGTTTTGCTTAACACTGAATCGGTTTCGGTTTCCATCTCAGGTAACCCGACCAAGTCGGATCGATTAGAAAAACCTCAGTAAACCGACCCAACCCGACCTGTGAACAACCCTAATCCATTCCATTTAGAAAATGACTGCCCTTCCAAACCTAAGCAAGTAGACATCATTGATTGATTCTGATTTGGGTTTTCTTATGAGATGCCAACATATAGGGAAAATCTATGATATGGAAAAGATATGGGCCATATGGCATGGAAAAAGTTTTGGTCAATCAAAACCCACCCATCATTTTTGATAAATAACACTTGATTGGCTACCTAGTTTATGATTCCAATTGATTGGCCAGATGTTTTTCAAATATCATATCTTTTCCATAACATAGTCAATCCATAAAGTATAGGCCATTTATTTGTACTTTTTCACTCTAAACATTTTCGGTTTTTATTGTCTGGTTGAGCTTCACTTTAAATGTTTTTTACTCTCCACCTCAAATTAATACCTATTAAAGTATTTCACATCAGCATTTGGTTTCAAGAAACGTTGGGGCATTGAGGGAAATAAGAATTCGACGTTTCCCCAAATGCCCCATGCACAAAAATCAAAACTTTCAATTTTCTACCATTTATTTAATAAACAGTGAAACGAAACAGTTGTTTCATTTTGCTTCATAGGCAATAAACGCCCACGCCTATGTGGCACTGATGTGGTGGCGATTTTTCAATAAGCACCCACGGAACCAAACACGGCCAATAGATCACCAATGTCAACCACGGTATGTTTTTTCTTCTTTCTTTCCAGGTAGGGTCCGTAGGGCTGCTCAGTTCAGACCATCTTATCAATACAACTTTGGCCAAACTAATAAGAAACAGCATCACCAAGTTTATCCTTGCTAAATTGCTCTTCCTTTCTATTAGGGGCTTGACTTCAAAATGAATTTCAAAGGACAGTATTCAGTATTCACAAGGCAATACTTTTTACAAACCTAATGATGGGTAGATTTGAAATGGCACAATTACTTGAATGAAATGCCATTCCTGACACAGATGACTACAGGTAACTGAGATAAATTCAAGATGGAAGCAGAGCCAATTTTCCTTGTGTATAAGCTACTTGATATTGAAACCAAAGAGACATTTTAAGACAATATATGGTTGTAAAATTAACTGCCAATTAACAAAAAATTAATTGCCAATTTCACTAATGAGAAAATAATTGCTTTGCTTTACAACAGCAACGCCAAAGCCCTTTCTGTTTTCTACTTCACTTATTTTCTACAGGAATGCTGCTCTTACCCCGGGAGAACAATTTCCCAAACCCATTTTGGCTCTTCTCAGAGGCAACTGCATGGTTTAGTGCAGAAGATGATGACGAGGATGAGGATGATGGCGGTGACTCTCCATTTTTGCCATTCGTAGAAGGACCAGAGCCATCTCCAGCTATTTTGGAAGAATAGGCTTCTGCTTTGGGTAAATGAGCATCATTTGAATGCAATTTCCATAGATCTCCACCTTTAGGAATGGGCGATCCTACAGTGAGGTCCAGTGGTTTCTCATAGTCAATCAGGAAGTCCTCCAGGGTTGCTAGCGATTTCAACTGCCTACCAAGAGATGCGATGGTTTTCTGACACTCTGTTAATTTTCCAGCCGCTACTGCAAGCTCTTTCTCCTAAAATATACATGGTTATGAAGATTAAATAAACAGAAAACAACCATGGAAGTAATCATGGAGAGCATTATCTTTAAATATTAGAAGACTACAGAACCACTATTTTCAGACTTGGAAAACATAGAAGGATACACAGACTACATATTACACTTTCAAGAATGTGGATAAAGAGAATAATACAAAATAAGGGTCTGTCTGGTTTGCAGTCGGAATCAGAATCAAAATCCTTTGGAATCAGAATCAGAAATGATCTATTCCCATAGTCTGTTTGGTTCAGACAGGAATCAGAAAGGAATGGGATTTCATTCCCAAGGGAGGGGAGGGAATGGCCATTCCTTCAAATGGGGGAATGCCATTCCACCAGGAATGGGAATGGGATTCTGATTCCACCCAACCAAACAGTTGGAATCGGAATGTTCTGATTCCAGACCCCTATTCCCGCAAACCAAACGATCCCTAAATAATGTCATAGAATACTGACCTGCTTTATCTTCAGTTCACCATTTGATCTTGAAGCTCTCCAAAGTTCAGCTTCATGTTTCTTTTTCGTTAGCTCATCCTCCAATTTCCGACACTTGACCACAATTTCTTCTGACAAGGTCCGCTCCTTTTCAATTTCTGATTCTAAAGAACCAACCTTTCCACGCAAGGCCCGAATCTCGGCATCTGCACCTACAAGGCGTGACTCAATGACTTCTTTCTGAGTATTGATAGTCTCCAACTTTTCCTCAGTAGTTTGCTTCAAGTTGTTGGCCAGATCTAGACACCTTTGCAGTTCCACCAACTTCTCCTCAGCTGTCTTAAGTTGATTATTTGACATCTCAAGTTGACTTTGAGTCTCTGCCAAAGCTATGTTCAGTTGTGCTTTCTCCTCTTCCAACTTCTCTAATTTCTCTTCCAATTCAACACTGCGCTGAATCATAGTTTCAAGCTCAGCTTTCAATGAGCTTTCCCCTCTATCAATTTGGTCTGGAACAGCTACTGGTTCAGGATCCCCACTCTCAGTTTCAGGCAGAGCTGCAAGTCGCTCCATCTCAAGGAAATCATCCATAAGATCAATCTCCACAGAAGACGTAGTGAGGTTTCTACCAATGGCTTTGTCTTGCTTGAATTGATCAAGTTCTGCGATCAGAGCTGATGCCCATGAGTCTGAGTAGCTTGCCTCACCATCATTCAGCTCCATGCTACTCATCTTATGAGTATCAATCTCCATTCCAAGTAACCTCTCCCCACTGTCTGATTGGCTATCAGTGAGCGATTCAACATAAAATGAAGAGGCAGTAACAGACCTGTGATCATTAGCCGAAGGTGCTTTCCGGGACATTGCCCTTAGTCTGCGACACTCAGCCTCAAGCTTAGCAACCTTTTTTATGCTTTCCAAATGTTGCTTGCTAGCTGTTTCAGCTGTTTGTGTACTTAAGTCCCTTTCCAAAGTCCTAATTTCAAGCTCCTCAACTCGGGAAAGAAGCTCAAGTTTAAGGGCAGCATTTTTTTTCTCTGCAGACTCGAGCTTTGAGCACAGATCAGAATTGGCAGCTGCTTCAAGTTTTGCAGCTTCAACTTGGCTCTGGAGATTAACAACTTGGCTCTCAAGCTCAAGTTTAACAGATTCCCATTCCTTGGTTTTTTCAACAACAGCTTCATGGATCTTCTGCTCTTGTTCTTCTCGTGCTTGCCGAAGCTGCCTGACACACTCCTTGAGAGCTCCATCAAGGTGGCTCACCCGATCTTCAAGGGTTGAGTTCTTCTGAGTGGCAGATTCCAATTTTTGTTTCAAAGCCACCACTTCATTTTCTGCCTTTTCCCAGCCTAGCATTTGAAATTTTAAATGTAACAAGTTACTCTCCTACAAAATATGAAATCATCTCAAATAAAGAAGCAATCTCTTTCATTAAAAAATACATATATACAAGAGAGAGTGTAAAGTAAGGGCATGCTCATCCATAGTACAGTCAATCAAAAAATGCCAATTGACATGAATAACACTAATAGACAATAAGTTTCTAGTTACCATAAGCAAGACAGAACTATCCAACTTTTTAAGATATCCATATATCTTTGCTCAAGTATTTCTATCAAATGTTTCATTCAAGAACAATACTTCATGTGAGCAATGACATCATACTTGATCCTAATAAGTAGAGGCTAGGCCTCCATTTTCACATAGAAGGCTTCTCTAGACCTAGAGAGGTTTTCTCATTGTCTAAGATATTATTGTCCGGATCCATAGTGATGTAAGATAGGAAGAGGAAGTCCTACTAGGGTGTACATGGTGGGTAAAGAAAGGAAGAATAAAGATCTAAATTATGAAAAGAGAGATTTAGATATAAAATATAGAAGAGAAAGGAAAAAAAGAGACAGTGCACCATAAGAGATAAAAAAATAGAAAAGGAAAGAAAAAAGAATATTACATTCTTGACAGTGAATAGCTTCAAAACAAACTGTTGAAATACGGGCCAATAGTTTACTTGTTTATTTTATGGGCGGGTTATGTAATAGGCCGTTTGAACCAAACATAATAAGTTTTCTATGTCTTTCTATTATTATCGCCTACTAGGAGCAATCTTGTCTTTTTATTTCTCATTACAAAGTGAATAAATATAAAATAGAAAAGGGTGGGAAGTTAAGCCCACCGATTAACAAGGTCATTATGGGCGGGTTTGTAATACGCCCTTTGAGCCACACATAATTAGTTTTCTACGTCTTTCTATTGTTGCTGCCTACTAGGAGCAGTCTTGTCTTTTTATTTCTCATTACAAAGTAAAAAATATAAAATAGATAAGGGTGGAAGTTAAGCCCAACGATTAACAAGGTCATTTGGCACCCCTATGTAAACTCATCATATCATGGAGTTTAAGAAGGTCCGAGAGTTGATTTCCTTCCTTATGGATTCTTCCCTGTTTTGATGTATGATAACACAGCTCACATTTGACAACCCAAAGGAACAGAATGTGTTACCATTTGGCATATAAATACCATGCATATTTCAGTGGCTGTTGTTCATAGGAGGAACATCCAATGCATATTAGAAATATAGGGCTGATGTGGATACCTCATGGATTGGTCACAAACCTAACTACCAAGTGCTAATAAGTCTTTTCTTTGGATGGCACAAGAGTCCAATTTATGGCTTATATTGTATTCCCACAACAGTCAGAATAATCAGACATGCATTTTTTTCTGGAAAATCAGAGGAAATGCCCAATATCTGGATGGCAAAGATTAACAGACAAGCACCATGCTTAAAACCGTTGTCCAGCCTTGGAGTATCTTTCAGATTCTCCTTTGTTTAAAAATAGAATTAGGTCAGTGACCTTGTTTCTTGCTGAAATGCTTCCTACCTGAGACAGCTTCTTCTGCAACTTTGGCATGCTGCTTTACCAAGTCCTCTTTTGCACTGATATTTGAAAGAGCAGCTGCTAATTTATCTGTCAGGCTTTTCACATTGTCATTGACCTCTTCACTGCTAGCCGTGACTTTGGATGTGATCTCTGGAGATAGTGTGTTGTGATTTGGAGAAGCCCTTGATGTCTCCTGCTACACCAATGCCAATACAGCACCATGTGAAAAGATAAAACCAATGTCACCAACCACATTATAAACAGAAACCAAATACTTAATGCAATACATCATGGGAAATCAACAATGAACAAGTATAAGACCCGGAAAGAAATATAATATTTAACAAGTTTCTTTGATAGACAAGAGAACATTGTACTAAATATCAATAGAAATTTACATACATTAAGGTTTAAGATATTGACATGATATGCCCAATACAGGGCATACCACATTGGTATCCAAACATGTGGATACGTGGAATGCAACGAAAATGATACAACTATACTGTCGGTCACGATCGCCACTAAATAATACAACTACACTGTCACATGTGGATACATGATGGCTGGCATAGATAAAAATGCTAATTCTTCTGAATTTTTTGACAATTTCCATAGGCTGTCCCAAAAACCTATGGAAAATTATAAATGATTTTTATATGTTTTAATGATCTTCATTTTTTTTTATCAATAACACTTTCATTAAATCATCAGAAAATCATCAATAAAGAATTTACAAGAGGAAGACAAACACACTTATCTTCCAAGAGCCACAAAGAGCCTCATGAAAGGAAAAATTATTGCAGGTAACACTTTCAATTTTTTTTAAATGATCTTCATTGCAGGTAAGAATTACAAATGGATTTATCAATGATCTTTTCAATTTATTCATCTAACAATAATGTATGCCAGAATCTCCTTGGGCTGCTTGTAATCTCATACTCTGTTAATAAAATCATACTTCAATTATCAAAAAAAAATTATGCCAAAAATGGTTTTTCTTAATTTTCAGGGAAACTTTGAAAAATAAAAAGTCATTTACTTTATATATTCTAATTGATATTCATGGCAAGGAAGAACTATAAGATGGATCTAGCAATGATCTATCAAACTCATTGGTCCAACAACTTAATGTGTCTTGTAGTGAAATTTTAGTGGATTAGAAGCTCAAACATTGCTTGATGTATTATTAGTAAATTATTGTATGATATGTATATGTATTATTAGTAAAACTATTGTACAATATGTATATGTTTCAACTTTAGATTTATTATCATTGATGTATTTGTGGGATTTGTACGAGTTTCCCCAATGTATACAAGTGTATCCATTTCATTACCAATAGTCTGATACCTTGAATGTTGATCGCAAGTGCCCCTTGGAGAGGGTGGATTATCCTACCCTATCCAAACCATTATCACTTTAAATTAGCCCAATAAAACCCATCCCTATTTAACCCTTGCTTAGCTAGTGCATCTACCATACCATTTGCAAACCTCCATACCCATTGTATCTTCATGTGAATATCCCTAGTCAACCGTTTGAACTTCCCAAGTTCATCTCTGCAGGGCCTCCTCATCATTCTTCAACCACCACTTGCATGTCCCCTTCAATGATTAACTTGTGCAGGTTTAAGTCCCTTACCAACTGTGTTCCTTGAAGAACAGCCAAGAGTTTGCCCTTGTAGAATCCCCTACTCCCACTGGATATTCTACCCTCTTCATCCTTGAAGACTCCTCCCACTCCGAAGTCCCAGGTTGCCAAGGCTATTTCCATCAAAGTTAAAATAGATTAAGTCTTTATCCAGTTGCCTCCATGGTTTTTTAATCACTTTTTTCATTAAGTTGTAGCCACTTCTCCATTATATGTTTCCTTATGCATATTTTACTTTTCTTGTTTTGTATGCACTTTCTTTTTTCATTCTTTAATTTTTTTATCAACATATTTCGTTCTTTAATCTCTCAATGTTCCTGATTGGAAGACCTACCAGAAAAAAAATATTCTTGATTGGGGGGAAAGGTTGGCAATTCAGCAGCTTGAATCAAACTAAAAGCAACCAATGAATAATGCTCAACCCATATCAGATGCATTTATCCAGTTTCTTGGTTCTTTTGAGAATTGAGACAACCCAGACCCACAAAATCAGGCACCAGAATCTGACTTGTTCAACCCATTCAACAAATATTTCCCCCTTTCCTAGGGTAATGCCTTAGACCTACGGACCTATAGCATTCCAATTTCCTTTTTTTTTTTTGATAATTTGCAACATTCCATGTCAGTTACATCAGCCATCCAATTGGTGTGTTAAGACAATGGCATCCAAGTAGTGAGCCAAACAAGACATCCAAGTGGCATACCAAGATCATCATCTAAGTGGCATACAAAGAAATGTTTTAAAAGATACACCTTTGGGCACTTAGACTCAGACTCATTTTGTAGGTTGCAACCGTCCTTGCTTTTTTCTATATGTTGATGAGTTAACCTTGAATTTGATGTTGAATAGATATTACCTATGATGTTTAGATAGTTTATCCTATGTTACAGTTGAACATACAATGCTACGACTTTTCTGTTTATAATAAGATACTATAACGCCATAACAGTCTAACCAATTGAGCCAATAGGCCATTTTAATTATCAAAATGAAAAGCTAATAGACTTTCAATATTTTGTTTCTTTTTTATGGCAACCAAGATGGGCCAAGTGGCAGAATGTAGAACAAGAAGTAGCAGCTTATGAAATTCAATTTCTAGACCTGAATTTCGAGGCCTAGGAATTCTGAGCCAGCTTCATGGGCCATGGGCTACTTGGTGAAATGGGCTTCGAGTGGTTATTAGATGATCCATTGCTGGAGTCAAATTTGTCATTAATATCCTATTTATGTCAAATTTAGTAGTTGAGAATGCATTCAGTAGTCCTCTGTGGAGTCATAGTAAGTTGTGACTACATTAAATGGTCAACATCTTATTATTGTGTTAGTCAAAGAGACCTTTGGGAATCATAGAATGTTGGGGAACGTGAGAGTATTTATAATGTAGGTGAGTTCCTATATGTCATTAATTCTACTGTTGTAGAAGGGCCTATATAAACTGAATGGAACCTTGCAATCCAGCATGTTATTTTCTGGACTGTCATTTCTAGTTTCCGCAATTGTTGTGTGTTCAACTTTGTAACCCCTGTAGCCCTATTGTGCTTACTTGTAGGTGACATTTCTCTCTCAGTTTCTACATTAGAAACTATTCAGTTTTCACATTGAAAACTTTCTGCAACTCTGTACCACCTTCTAGACAATTGCTGGTTCACTGAAGAACCTGAGATCATACTGATTTCAAGCTTGCAGATCACAGCCATTACAAGTGTAAGTTCTGTCCACACAAAATGCTGTGTACGGCTGTCCCTCCCCAGAACCTGCATTAGCGGGAGTCTCTTGCAATGGACTGCCCTTTATATTCTTATAAGTTTTTTTTTTCAAAAGTGGCAAATCACTCCATTCAAGCATGTATTTACCTTGCACCTTGCACCTCAGTAGTGCTTCTCATTAATTCAATCTTGACACATAATGGTCCAAACAACTGGATTGTTATTCACATACAGCTTGGATGTCTAAATTATCAGTTTAACCATAGCTGTCACTTGGATGACCTAAATCATTAATCCGATTTTAGGAAACCACTTGCATGGTCTAAATCATTGGTTTCATTATAGCACACTACTTGCATGGCTTAAATCATTGATTTGATCTTGAGACACAACTTAAACAGCCCAAGCCATTGGATCAATTTCTGGATACTGTGTGGAAGACCCAAATCAGATGCTTGACCTTGTCATACCAATTGGCCACTCAAGTTATTTATCAAAAAATAAATAGATAAATAATACTTGGATAGTCTAGATCATTAGTTTGATGCTTGATCAATGGATTAAATTGGCACTTAATGTGGGCAACCTATATCATTATTTTTCCTTGGCACACCCTAGTGCAATTATAAATTTATTAATCAGAAAAGGGAATGTGGCATGATGTGGACCCCAGACCCAAAGCATTATACTAAAACTAGTATTAAAATAAGAGGAGGTAGTTAAACTTTTTTGGTCTGAGTACTTACATTTATACAGGTTCAAATTTTCAAAGTGAATTGAACCGCCATGGAACTAGATAGAGGACTTTGATACAGTCTAGTGCTTTGGTGGATGGGTTGAACTTTAAGCCACCTATCTGGCCTGATTTCCACCCTCTGATTGGAATTTTATTGCTCTGAAATGAAAAAAAAAAATACACATAGAAAGTAGGGGCAGGGTAGGAAAATCTAATTGCTTAAGCTAGAAGAATAGAAGATCCAAAATATTGTTCAAGGAACCTTGCACTTTAATCTTCTTCTCTTCCCGATTATCAAAAAAAAAAAAATCTTCTTCTCTTCCCCAAATTAATTACTTAGAACTTACAAACTCTTCTTTTCAATGTCATGCATAGTAAACCAAGATTTAAAAGGCTAAAGTCAGAGGCAAAGACCGAAGTGATTGGATGTTGGGGAGGTGAGGGTCATCCTCCTGTGTAGTTTTCCTGCATCCACCTTTCATAGGTAGGATCATCCTCCTTTGATATCTTCTTGCTCCTAATAATGTACCTCCATTTCCCTCTACTACACACATGTATTTTAACTGATTGACACCAAGCTAAATAATTGGTTCCATCCAGCTTCACAGTGGTCACTACCCCTAACAGTCTCCACCAGCCCTCCATGTCCAAACCCAAAATCTGTGGGATATTTGGCTTCTCCTCCGATTTGCTCCATTGAGTGAACAGATGCAAATGAAAATCAAATCAAGGATTTACTAGGCTAGATTTGCTATTTCAAGCAAAAAATTGCTCTCAAATCACCTAAAACTAGGGTTTCACAGGACCTGGCAAGATAGGAGAAGGAGAGAAAGTTCAACCACTCCTACTAGAGGTTTCAGAACTCTGTCCAACACAAACTGCCTTTAATAGAAACCAAAGTGCTCTCCTTTGATCCCCAAGCACCAACTTCAAAGTGTCTCTAGGACCTGTAACAAGATTTCTCCAGTTATATAGGGTTTTCGGGAAAAAAATCCAAGAACCTACCTTGGGCTTCAACAAAGGATGAAAATCTCCACAAAACCTCCTACATAAATTGCTAATTGATCAGCCGATCAGTTCTCCATACACACTATGTATGGTCTAAGAAAGGAAAAAGATGTTGAAGGTGAGAACCCGCTTTGATAAAACTGATTACAATTCCTTAGATGCCCTTAATAGAGCAGCCAACACTAAAGAACTAATAAAACAAACCAAAAGAGGCCCATAACTAAAAGAACATAAACTTAAAGCATAACTTAAAAGAAATAAAACCACTAAGGCCCATTCTCACTACAGCCCCATCAATGAAATGATCAGATCGATCAACTCCCTTTTGTTATGGGTCCAATAGAATGATGATGTTAAAACTTGAAAGCACTTAAAGCAATGCCATCTAATGCTTGAACTCAAGCATTGCCATTACTATGTAACCTCTATTCTCTAAGCCCTTTTCTCCTCTTCACTCCTTTAATTAGGGCTATTCGAAGTCAGATTTCCATCTCAAGTTTGGGAGTGAATCCTCATGGCAGAATCCCTCTAGTTAGCTGGCTGGCTGGCTGCTTAATTTTTCTTGACTGATAATGGTTTGATTTAAAAACTTGTAGAGTTAATGGGCCCAACCAACTTCTTAGGGAAAGCTTGCCAACTCTTTTAATATTTTATCAGTTTCAGTTTGTTATTTTCAATCTGTTGGGTTTATTTTGAAAATTTGAAGAATAATAGAGGGCAAATTTGACGTTTTGTTATTTCCACCAATGTTTAACGACAGTGTCAATTGTCAGAATCAGTTTATTTTCTGGTAGTGTTCTATATTCATTTTTTTTTATCAATAAGTATTCTATATTCATCTATAGTTGGGCAATGCAGTACCAAACAAATTAAATTCAAGAATTACACAAACCAGGAAAGCAGCAACCTAGAATCAGTTTACTTTCTTTGTCATTGTTCCTGGACGATTCTGGAGCCTCTCCTTCATTCTAAACATATTATTCTCTTCGTCAAAATTTACTCAAGAATCAATATGTAGGCCCTAAATATTTACAGAACCTCAGCAA
Organism: Nelumbo nucifera; assembly: GCF_000365185.1. The sequence goes on along the minus strand of NW_010729244.1, from coordinate 964,139 downwards.
GTGTTGGTTCTTACCACTGATTAAAATATAACAAAGGGGATTAAATTTAGCAAATGGGACTGGATAAGGTCAGCAAGAATAATATGAAAGTCACTAGCTTGCATACTGGTTAGACTAACAAAATTTCTAAACGTGTGCTTAGTTCTCTCTGAGGTATTTTTGTGGAACTAAAGCAGTCAAGATTTCCTTTATTGCTTCATATAAACCAGATAACTAGAAGATCAAGTTATGATGATGGCATAACAAATAAGCATAGCCTTACAGCATCTACCAGACAACTCTTATTCTAGAGGCAAATCAAAACCTTATACTGTACAACAAAGAGAAAGAAAACAGGGGCAACATTGCCCTCTAGGAAAGGAGTTAGCATCTACCTGATCATCAGAGCATCTTTCAGAATGAGAAGATATTGATCCCGAACTTTCTGTTTCTCCTGGACTCTTCTCAGAAGACTTCTTTCTCCATAACCAGCTCCGGCGGTCCATCTCCCAATCCAATGATCTAGAGCCTCTTTAAAAGTTCACATAAACATCATCTGCACAAACATTCCCACAATTCTTCCATGGATAACTAACAAACACCATGAAACCAAAGTTGTGGATCCCAGACAATTAATCAAAATTACAAGAAAGTGGAGGAACGCTTGAGCTGGAAAACATATTCATTAAGGAAAGTCCAGATGCAGAAAAGAAAAAATAGCTACTTAAAAGAACTCTAAACAGAATAAACCAAACCCTAAAAACCAAGAAATCCGTTCCCTCACCCACAGCCTCAGCTCTTTAAACAAAAAAGAGCTTTTGTTCATCATTCCCTCACCTTTGCTTCAAATCCACCCCAGTAACCATCCAACCTCCAACAGAAATATATTTTATATATTATATCTTTTTTAAAACCAAAAAGTTTCTATATAAATAAAGATAAAAAGGCAAAACAAAATAAAACAAAGTTAAGAAAAAAAGGGGAAAACAAAGATAGATTATGAAGGGTTGCTTTTCAAGCTCAATCACCCAACAACAACAGAGATTGCCAAAAACCCTTAAACTGTAACCTTTAACAACTCATTACTTTAAAGACAAAATGAGAACCAACCATCTAATCCAGGCCTACCAAATCTCCCCAAAAAATGCCACATTAAAAAACAAAAACAAAATAAAATATAGAAACAGAATCTAAGTGAACATACCTCGGATGCTCGAAGAAACTCAGAAATCATGAATACCCAGTTCTTTTTTTGGTATTCGATGAATACCCAGTTCAGAAACTCCTAAAACTGAACTACCCATCAAGAGCTTCATTGCTTTAAAGTTTCACCAAGCTCCAAACAAATATTATAAATGGAAAATATATAAAAAAAATAATAGCGGAAGAGAAACTTGACCCAAATCAGACGCCTTTTGACTGGGAGCTAAACCAACCCTAAGATCGAAGCAAACCAACTAAATTAGTTGTAAAATGAGGCTGTTGCAGAATACAAAAAAACATTAAAAACTCGGAAAAAAAATAATCTGTGGAATGTCAGTAAAAATGCAGAAACAGCAGAACATGAGGGAAGAGCTGAAAATGGCATATTTTTAAATATTTTACCTTTATTTCGAATATAAAGAAGGAAGAGCATGTGCTCATGGAGGGCTCAAGAAGTCTTAAGAACACTTTTCAGCTTTTTGTTTCCCTTTTTTCAAATGTAGCAGTTCTTATTCCCGCCCATGGAAGATGGATTTCTGTACTGCCCTCGGTAATTTATTACTTGTTTTATATGCTTATATATTTCAGAGAGGAAACCGCTCACTCTCTCTCCCCCTCTCCTCCCTGTCTCTCATCATCTCTCTCTGTATGTGTGCCTCAGCTTTTAATATTGTTTGTTTGTCCTCGATAGTTAATGCAGTTAGAGAGAGAAAATGCAGACAATAAGGAAGCTAATGTTTGTTTACTCGTCGTGGATTAATTTGCCCTCCATTTTCATTATTATTACACAATTGCACTTGCCTACTCTTTATTTTAACTTTTTTGGGTTTTTTTTTGATGTCTCAATGTTGTATTTTATAAAAGGAAAAAGTTGTATTTTTATAAGTCAAATAGCCTTTGTTTTCATAATTATTACATCACTGCACTTGTCTACCCTTTATTATTTTTCTTCTTTTTTTTCTCTATTTTCACTTATTGACTTGTCTGAAGCAAGAAACCCATTCTGTCTCAGGGTTATATTCTACTAATTATAAAGTCAAATAGAGGGTAAATTATAATTTGCCATTATATAATTGTACTTGTTCACTCTATTTTTTTCTTCTATTTTTCTATTTTAGGGCCTATTTGCTTTGTAGGATTAGGGTTTCAAATGGGAATGTCCCATTTCAATTCCAACCATTTGATCGAGAGGAAACCAAATCCAGTTCTAAAATTCTTAATACAATGGCATTCCATGATTTCCATCAAATCCCTCTCCCTTGAAAATGAGAATTCCATTCTAATACAATCTGATTTTGAATCACATCTGAACCAAACATTTAAATAAATAAACCATTCTGATTATGATTCCAATTCACTCTCACTTCTTGGTTGTTTGAAGGGAGAAAACCATGCTTAGGGTTGTATTTTTATAATTCATTATATGTTCTCATGATCCCAACTCAATCACAGCTGTTTGGACAAGTTAGAAACAATTTGTGATCATCATTTGGCAAGGTGGAGTCATACTCTAATCATGTTTGCCACGTGTACTGATAAATAATCTAGTGGACTACTCTTGTGGTCTATTGATTTATGGACCTATTCTCTTGGGTGTTGGCTGTGATGGTTTTAAATTTAATGCATGACAGTTTAACATGTCGGGCGATGGGCTAACAATGGAGAAAACCTAGATGAGACATGTACTTCCCGATTCTCTGTGTAGCCAATCCAATCAATATGGGTACATTTGAACGGTCGCTATTTGCTACAAAAAGGGGACCCATTGTGATTCTCTGCCTTGTCAAACAGAATTTTGGATGGTAGGACATCTCCAGATAGCAACTTCAAGTGGTGGATATTTTTCACATTTACCAATGTTGAACTGCTGCGATTTGAGTGGGGATAGATTGATGGATTGGATGGGTGGGCCCATCAATTGAAGCCGTTCATCAAGTAAGCCAATGTAAATGTGTTTGCCACAAAAATATGTTTGGCAAATTACTGAGTCTGATTCATGGAAACTCATGCTGTCCCCCACCCCTTTGGGAGGGTCGAATTTTCGTCCGACTATTTTTTATCAAGCATCGCTTAACGGTTTTCCAAGCAGACACTTAAAAGAACTTCAGCAGAAAGGTCTATTTCTGGCTTAAAGATGTATAGCTATTTTGGTCTTTTTGAGGTTTTCACCAGACATAATATATAGCATGGTTTTCAAAACTAGACCGGACTGGAAAAACCAGCAACCACTTCCGGTTTTTTCCAAAAATCAGAAATTTGCTCAAAACCGTTGATTTAGGTCAGCAAACGACCGACCCAAGCGATTAATCGTTCAAATGATTTTGACCATTTTTTTTTATTTTTTTTGCCAGAACGAGCCGACCGTTTGACCCAGTAATCGGACTCTAACCGATTCGGTCTCCAGGTCATTTTTAAAAACTATGATATATAGGATTTTTTTCTTTTTTTTTTAATTTATAAGTTGTTCTATGAAGACCACCTCTTCTATATCTATACTACTATTAGAAGTGTCAATGATAGTATAAACTTCTGTTTGATTAAAACACTCTAATTTTTCCAAATTTTCAATTTGACCCCTCTCTAATCAAAAGGTAAGAAATATAATTTAAACTACCACTTTTCCACTCATTCAAATCCCCCCTCCCATTAAATTCTTATATTTAAGGTATCAATTCTTATTAACATCCATTAAATCCTATTATTGACTAGACTACCCCCTTTATGAATGGTCCCTCTCTAATTTCGAGGGCACAAAATGTAATCACAACTATTATATTTATCATTATTTAATTCTTTTTAATTGTCTTATATTTCGGGAATTAACTCCCATTCTTTCACTAAATCCTATATTAATTAGCCATGTTAAAGAAAAATAAGTGTGGCAAAGAATAATTATTTTAATTGATGATAGAAGTAAAATACAAATTTAAAACTAACCCAAAAATGGAATTGTTTTCCTATTTGGTAGGCAAGTCAACAATTCTATCTTTTGGGTCAAATATGTCAATCCTATATGTCATAATTAAATAATAATAATAATAATAATAATAATAATAATAATAATAATAATAATTAAAAAATATAAAAACACACAAAAGTATAAACATATAAAACTTTTATAGAAAATATTTGAGTGCATCTCTAATATCAAATATTCATCATATTAAACAAAAATAAGTATAAAAAATAAGAATAATTTTTATAGACATAAAAATATAAAAGAAAATTTGTATGATATTTTGGAAACATATTGTTTACCATAATAATCATCGTAAAAAATTGCCATGTACAAAACATATGCACACTAACTGATAAATCCAAAAGTCACTACATACTTCAAAACCTTCCCAAATGGGCACTTATTAAGGAGGTTGAAAGTTCCTGGTTGAAGGTGAAGCTAGGTTTATTATTATATCATTAAATAGTTTATAATTTAATTATTTTATCCACTTGAAAATCAAGCAGTCACTTCAGCTATTATGCCCCTCAACCCTTCCATTGTATTGTTCTCAACAATATTAAAACTAAACGGATCATTGTAGATTATACTTGGATCCATTTTTTATTTAGGCTTGTTTGTTTGCTTGTACATGTTTTCCTACCTTTTCTTATCTTTTCTTTCAAACCAAAGACAATCTTAAGCACTTATGGTGGTGATAAGGGTGCAACTTAAGTGGGTTTGAATTGGGTATTTGTTAAAATTTGAATGGGCTTGTAGTGTAAATTCTTTAAACTAGGTACCCAACATTGGGTTTGATATCAATCATAACCCAAATTAACGTATCCCTCTAATCCTAATTACACCCTTTAATCTTCAGCCCAAGGTTCATAATCCAACCTGATCATGAATTCGAGTTACTAAAGTGAGACATTAGCAATCAAATTCACCTATACATACAGACCTTAGCAATCAATTTGATCATGAATCCAACACACTCGAAGGGACTGGCTAAAACATGGTGATCGTAATGCCAAATATTTCCACATTTATACAACATGAAAAGAATATATGGTATACATTGGCTTAAGGACAATAGTAGTTAATGGATTTCAGATCCCAAACAAATTGAGCTCTCTTTAATTAACTTTTATAAAAATCTTTTCACTAGATTTCTCTATGATGGATGATCAATTATTGCCTTCAGTCATAACACCACTGGAGATCGAATGATCTTCTTTTTTCCATCCCTACAAATGATGAAATCAAATTAGTTCTTTTAGCATGGTCCCTCTCAAAGCACCTGGCCCTAATGTACTGCACACTCTTTTTTATGAAAATGGGTGGGATGTGATTGGAGAGGAGCTTTGCTCATTTGTCAAAGGTCTTTTTCTCAACCCTAATTTTATTACTTTCATTAATGACACTATATTGGTTCTCATCCCAAAAAGAATAAGGTTGCGTTTGGAAACAATGCAAATGGAGTGTAAAATCCTGGTTCAGGGTAAATTTGCATTCTGGTTCACTTTTGCCTGTGTTTGACAACATTATATTTATGCATCGACAAATGACAGATCAATACATATTTACATTGATAATAAGATGTAAAAGTACATCAATTAGAAAGAAGTAAATTTGCATTCAAGTGGACTTTTGATAAAAAAAAGTACATGCTTTATTGGAATTCATGTTTGCATCTATTACAGCTAAAAGTTTGTTCAGTAAGAAGGTAAATTTTTCAGTACAAAACTAGCCCAGTTTTACAATTTATATGAACCGTTTTACACTCTACATATTTGCATTCACACTTATTTGCATTATTTCCAAACACAGCCTAAGTTGCAACTACCTAGTGACTTCCACTTCATTAGCTTACCTAACATCACTTGCAAAAATTGTGGCGAGGATCATGGTTGGTAGATTGAAACCTCTACTTCATAAAATTATACCCCCTTTCAAAATGCCTTCATGCTAGGAAGGCAGATCTTGGACAATATTGTGATGTCTAAAGAGATAGTTCACTCTATGAACAAAAGTAAATCTAAGAAGGGGTCTTTCTTACTGAAACTTAACCTTGCAAAGGCCTATAACAGAGTTGATTGGCACTTTCTCATTCATTGTTTACACAGTATTGGCTTCTCTGATTTCTTCTGCTCTCTAATTAAGGTTTATACTTGAAAATTATAATTAATGGTGAATGTAGCAAAGCATTTACACCCCAAAGAAGGGTACACCAAGGGTACCCTCTCTCACCCCATCTATTCATCATCTACATTGAAACCCTTTTCAAATTATCATCTCAAGCAATTCTTAAGGGGTGAACTACTTGGTTCCAAATTCAATAACTCTCACGATAGACAAAATCATCTGCTTTTTGCAAATGATAGTTCACTATTTGGGAAAGAATATTTGAGTGAAGCCCAAAAGATAGAAGAAATCATCATTTTTTTTTTGGTAACTGGTTAGGTCAAATGGTCAAATTCAACAAATCAGCCATATTCTTTAGTAAGAACAGCATTCAATTAGTGAAAGAGGCTATAATGGCTGAATTAGGAGTGGTGGAGATGAAAAATGATGAAGTCTACATGGGCAGCCCTCTAATTACTACAATCAAAAGACCATCTTCTTGGAAGTTTTTAATTGGTAAGCTGAAATCAAAACTCAAGTGCTCTCTCACATTGGAAAAACAACACTTATTAAATCCACCCTCTAGACACTTCCCTTATATCACATGGCTACCACCTCATTTCTAGTATGCAAAGAAATGGAAAACATTTGCTGTGACTTCTGGTGGGGCAAATCCCATGATCAAAGATTTATATATTTAAGAGCATAGCACACTTTTTGTCATCCTGAAGAGAATGATGGATTTGGACTTCATAAACCATAACTCATGAACAAGGCTCTCATTCGAAAGCTAACATGGCATTTTCTTTGTGAGCCAAATTCTATTTGGGTTTAGGTTCTTAAACAAAAATACTTGCAAGGAGAATCCTTTTAGAAACATTGAGTTAGAGGAAATACTTCCTCTCTGTGGCAAAGCATGCTATATAAACGTTTAGACTTGTTAAAAGGATGTAAGTGGCTTTTCTCTAATGGTTGGGAAGTTGATATCTTTGATGATCGTAGGTTGATGGAGTCCCCATTGAAAAACCTCCATCGTGGTTTAACACTTGCAGTAGAGTTGCTACTATAATTGATCATAATACAGGTTTTGGGAATATAAATCATATGCAACAAATCTTGGATGAAACAACCATTGATAGGATCAGATTAGTTCCCCTCCCTACCATTAGTCAACCAGGAAAGGATAGACTCATATGGAAATTTACACCCCATGGGAAATATAATGATAGCTCAGGCTACAAAATGCTAGCAGAGGGGGGCAAATCATCCACAATGAGATGGATCTGCAATGGTCTCAGCTAGAAAAAAATTTTGGGAATCAAACTTATTTCCCCACTTTAAAACCTTCATCTAGATATGTTGTATGAACACCATCCTAGTTGGTGCTAAAATGGCTAAGAGATGTTACTCAATTAACCTTGTTTTTAGACTCTACTTGGCAAATCCCGAAAATTTAGAACATTTGTTCTTCTCTTGTCCAACAATTGGTCCTATTTGGTTGGCTTCTCCTATGGGTTTCAGGCCAATGGAAAACAATATTGGAGATTTGGAAAATTGATTCGAAGAATGGATATAGGTGGATAATGCCCATACTTATATTTGTCTAGGGTGTGGTGTTATGTGGTACATTTGGAAGGCAAGAAACCAAGTAGTTTTTGAAGGTATTAGCTTCTCTCCATTAAGTGTGGTTAACTCAGCCAAGGCACATATTGAAGATTTGTTGAAAACTCTTAGTAATGACCATATGAATTTGGGTCTAATCCAAATGTCAACACCTTGAAAATCAATACTGATGGAAATTGGTGCCATATAAAGCTATAGTGGGAATCATCATCAGAGATCACAAGAGTTGCTTCATTGTTACCTGAACCATCCCCCTTTGTTTGCTCCACATCAGAAGAAACCAAAGTCATAATAGTACTGGAAAGTCTGAGGTTTTTCCGGTGCATGTTGATGGAGGCTATCCAACTAGAGAGCAATGCTAATGTAGTCATTAAGGCAATTTGTTTTGATGTCGCTCCTCCTTGGTGAATCCACACCATTATAATTGTTTACAATATCTATTCTTCCTTCTCATAGTGAAAATTGCTTGTTACATCTCGATTTCGTAATGGAGTAGCCCACAAGTTAGCTCAGTTTGCTATCTCCCATACAACCTGTGGTCAGTCATGAGATGTAACTATTTCTATTGAATGAAAATTTGCCTTTTGGCTTAAAAAAGATGGACATATAAATACAAATTGAATATAAAATAGTATATAAATATCAGGTTGTGGTAATATTTTTTATGATAGGATGATACCATGTGGGCTAAAAGGAAATTTTTACAAAACAACGATCAAGACAACAATATTTCATGAAGTGTTGAGAAATCAAGAAATAACATATCCTATTTCAGAAAAAAAAAAAGAGAAAAAAAAAGAAAAACATATAAAAAAAATAGGTATGAAAAAATTACAAAAGTTGAGATGGATGAATGGAAAAACCAATATATTTATTCAAAATAATCCATAAGTAGCTTTGATAGGTGATAAAATGATGAAAAGTAGCCTTGAGCTAATGGAAGATTGAAAAGGACAAAGGTTGAAAGTGATGAAAAATGATTTAGGTGGGTAGAATCATACCAACCTTTTTTTAGAACCACAAAATACAAAAAAAAATGATATTCTATTAATGGTTAATTATTTGAACCATGTTTGTGAGCATTCATTATATGATTCATGTGCACATGTACTTTCACTATCTACTCTTGATCCTACCTCTATCATCAAAAAGAAACATTTTGACTGGAGCCATATTGATGTGTGAGATATACCATATAATTGCAATGTCTTGCTTATATCAAAAAACCATGTTTCCTAATTGAGAAAACTATAGAAAGTGGTATTCAAAGAAAATCAATTTTGCTAGTTCTAAATCCATGGATTTTTGGCTTCAAAACCTGCAAAATTATACAAATAGCTACAATAATGTTGATTATATTCGTGAAGCAAATGAAACACAACTGAACACCCTCTTGAAGGGAGCCCGGATCTCCTACCCACAATACACTACCCCCCATAAATTGGGAACATCTCATCATCTGCATAGTATGGCACCAAACAAAAGAGAATGGTGAAACAAAAATTATATAAGATACCCCTGACACCGTATCTATGTGTATCGCGCTGTGTATCACATCGTATCGACCGATATACGATTCGATACATGTTGATATACGCGCATCTATTATCTTGTCTATAAAGCACAGCTGAAGAGATTCAAACTCAAGTCTAAGCGCGCACATGCCACCATGCGATAAGACTCTAAGCCACTATGCCAATACTACATTTGTGATATCAATTAAAATAAAATACATTTTATTAATTCTATCATTAACATAAGCCTAAACAAAATATAAAATACTATAAACTATATGTTTATGTTCAATAATTCTAATTTAAAATAAATAAATGATATTAAAAATTACTACTTTATAAACATTAATGAAGTAAACAATCTACCAAATTTACATTTATATCAAAAATTGTTTTTTACTTTCAATAAATTTATACAAATAAAAATATTAATAATAGATAATTATTTTAGTACTTAAATTTCATAAATTTGTACATTATATGTATCTTTAAATTCTATATATTTGTTTATAAATTATTCATTGATATTTTAATTTAGACTAAAAATTATATATTTATTATTTACATAAATAAAAAATTGTTTACAAAATATTCAAAAATATAATATTAAATTGAATTTATCAAATCCACTAATTTAAATTTATATAAAACATGATTTGTTATTTTAGAAAGAAACTATAGGAAATGAAAATGTTAATAATGGAATCGTTACTTTAATAATTAAAAATTATGAATTTCATATGATAGTAATTTTGATATTATCAAACATTTTAAAATTTAATATTTAATTAACTTTTTTTCTAATGTTGAAAAGTAAAAATATAAAATAATTATTTTAGTAATTAAAATATAATAATTGCATATGTTTTGTGTCTTGGACTTACAAATTTTAACATAATAATGGTTTTCTGCATGTTTTACTTCATAAAAACTATATAATATGAGTCTTGGACTCTTGATTGTTGGATTATCAACAGAATTGTAAAATGTTTATGTATCTTATTATATTAGTAATATATTTCTTTATGTATTTATGCTTTATTTGTAGTTATTTTGACTTTTAAAATTAGTGTAATTGATGTATTTACGAAATTTGTATCCGTATCCAAACTATCCGATACGATACCCGTTACCAATACTTTGATCCTTGGTTGGGATAAGAATGAGAAGATGACGATATTATGCATACATACATGCATGCATTATTTGGAGCCTAACCACTCAACCTGAATACATTTTCCCGATTTTACATCTCCACCCCACAATGTTCCACCCCACAGCACATCTCTACTGTATATTGGAAACATCTTCCGATGATAACATCATCGGTTCTGATACCATCATTGAGAAATATTCCCAACGGGGATGTGCTATGAGGTGTTGTGGGGCGGAGATGTGAGCTCCATTTTCCCATATTACCCAAACAAAGGCAAGGACAAATTTGGATTTGATATGTTACCATCTTAATAATGTGTCTCTCACACCATATAATATATTTTATTAAATGATATTGTCTCATTCAAGTATCTGTCAAATTGATGAATTGGCCACATGAGTGTCAGTCTCATCCAGTTTATTGAACAAAAATCCCACTTGATATAAAAATTAGATTCTTCTTTCGCCAGTTTGATATTTGGAAGGATCGTTTGTCCTTTTTGGCCTTCTTTTATTCATATTCATCCAGATATCCAGCTTTTGAGAAAGAAGCATGATAAAATGAGGGTGCCCTCCTAAGCTGTCATGTGTCTAAGTTAAAGAAGCCAGTGACCCAGTAGTTCAGTGGTCACTCACATCCCTCCTTTGGAGGATGTGTGGGTTCAAACCTGTGCAAGGGCAGGCTCTCTGAATGCTAATGGGCCCAAACGTGTACCTTGGCACCACCAACTAATCCACTACTTTGCTAATTGGGTCTAGCATATAGCACCCCCCACTTGGCCCCCCTATAGGGCAAACTCCAATTAGATATACTTTGTTAGAAAGTTAGGGTCTATTTGGTTCGTGAGGAAATGGGTCTGGAATTGGCATTGGAATGGTTCATTCTGATTCCAACCGTTTGATTGGGTTTTATTGAAATCTGATTTTTATTCTTGATGGAACAGCATTCCCCCATTTCAGGGAATTACCATTTCACTTCCCCTCCCTTGGCAATAAGAATTCCATCCATCCAATTCCAGTTCTGATTCAGATTCTCATCTAAACCAAATAGGTGGGAGAATAGACCATTCCGAATCCAATTCTAAAGGAATTTAGGTCTTATTTGATTCATGGGAATAGGGATTTAGAATCGAAACCGAAATGGGCCATTCCAATTCTAACTGTTTGGTTGGATGGAATTGGAATCCTATTCTTATTTCTGATGAAATGACATTTCCCCATTTAAGGGAATGCCCATTCTCTCCCTCTCTCTTAAAAATGAAATCCCATTCTAGCATATTCCAAACAAACCTTTAAATTTAATTCTGATTCTGAACCCTTAATCCCAATTTTATTTTTGATTCCAACTGTAAACCAAATGAACCCTTAGAGAAAAAGACTCCATTTAAGAGTGGATAAAACTATGATGAATAAAGAGGCACCCTCATCGTAGGCAGGTTCCAAACTCCTTATAGAATTGTCCTTTTCAGAACTCCAAGGAGCACATATTATAGATGGAATGCAACAAAAGATACCCTCTCGTTTTGTGTGGAACATGTAATTGAACAGTTAATTGTTTGGAAATGGGTTTCACCTAAACCCATAATTCACTATATGCAGGTGATTTAGAACAATATTTATGTATCCAACCTTTTAGAGTGAGCTCACTAAATAGTGAATATCAATCCTTCGGTCCTTGAAACATGGAGCAAGTGGGAAGGTTTTGGGTCTGGGGCCCTCAGGCCTATCTATGGTCTTGTTTCCCTACATCCCATCAGATAAAAAAAGTTATCTTTTGACTTAAAAAGCTGCTCTTGAGGGACCCATTGTAGTGACTAGTGAGAGACTAATCTGGCACTATTCAGATAAAACCAAAGAAAACAAATAAAAATAAATTAGAAAATAAAAAATGTACATAGCCATCAAAAGAATTGCATTGGGGATGGTGTAAAGTGAAAGACACATTTGCATCTTGGGAATCATAACTTGCCACGTGGTCATATTTAAAGGATCAAGAACTCTTGGATGCACCACATTTGCGACTTGGTGGATTCTACTGTCCCGCTCTATTTAGACATAAGTCGCAAGTTATGGGTCCGACATGAGACTTGTTTAATATTTTTTTGCCATTTTTTATTATAATTATTATTTATTTTTTTAATTTTATGTTAAAATGGGACCATTCGTTTGAATCGAACAGTCATATTGTTGACTTGAAGACTGGTGGCTAGAACGAATCGGACAGTTAAACCGGAAAAATCATCCAACGGTTTTGGTCATTTTTATTTTTTTAAATTTTTTTCTCAGAACGGGTAATTCGTTCGATTCGAACAATCGAACCGTTCGACTCAGGAACCAGATCCCTGACCAGTTCGTTGTCCGATTCAAACAAATGGCTTGTTCGATGGACCCCTAACCAGTTAGGGGTCCAGTCCAGGTCAAATGGTCTGACCGTTCGAATCAAATGCACAACTCGCTCTGACAAAAAAAATTAAAAAATAAAAAACAACCAAAACCGTTGGACGGTTCAAACAGTTTGAACACCCGGGTCAACGGTTTGTTGACCAAATCAACATTTTTTGGCAAAATAACAGTTCTAGGGTAAAACGGATGCTTTTTCCAATCAGACCATCCGATTCGATCCAGTCCATTCTGGCTATCAGTCTTTGAGTTGATGATTCGACCATCCAATTCAAACGAATGGCCCGTTTTGGCATAAAAATTTAAAAAAAATAATTAAAATAAAAAATGGCCACAAATTGTTGAGCGGATCGACATATCGTTAACCGATTCAAAGGTTTTTGGCCAGAAATCGAGTTTGAGATAAAACGGAACTAACTTGCTAGATGATTATCAAACCAAACGGTCCAACTGTCCGGTTCAACAACGATTCAAAAACTATAAATAAATTTAAAACTTTCTTTTATTTTTAGGTTAAAACATGTAGAAAAAACAAGTAATGAAAACTCCAATTTTTACTTTTTATTGTACATCACTTAAACCATCTACGTTAAAACGCGGATAGAAGTTCAACTGCGTTGTAACATGTAGATGTGTAGCCCAGGGTCTAGGCGTCTAGCCAATGAGGCTGGCAAGGTCTTAAGGGCAAAACAGTAAAGTGACTGTATCTGACAAACGAGAGGATCGGTGGGGCTCGCAAAAGGAAATATTACCCTTTGAGGGATGATTTGGGGCATGATTGATTGTCATATCAGGTGGACCCAAATTGGGGGACATGGATTGGACCCATCACCTATCTAATGAAGGGTACCGCTTCCTAATTTGAATATCCAACTGTTGCATGGACAACAATCAGTCAATCACCACCTAATGTCGTCGAATCATGTATCAGGAATCAGGATGGACCGGACCAGAAAAAATCATGGTTCACAGAGCATCTGGCCTGGCTCAGCAGCCCGGTTATTCTTTTCTTTCTTGAAGAAGAAAGGAGACCCATTGAGGCTTTTGAGTATGCACAGCCTAGGGCTTAATATCTCCATCAAGAATCTCGACTAGGGTGCTCTGATAAAGGTCGAAATTGGGTCACCCATGCTTAGTCTGGGTAGGACCATTAGATTTAAAATTAGGCCCAGCCCGGGCCATAATGTGAAACGTGAAGACTTCAGGAAAGCCCAACAGAGCTCAACTCCACCCTTTGTATTAATTATATAGGCCGGGTTTGGCTTGTTCAAGATCAATCACAAACCAATAAACAAAGGTTAATCTATAATGAAAGGAGGATGAAACTTTACGTGGAAATCAGAGAAAGGGAATCTTTATGTGCATGGTTCAATGTCTCGATATGCATGCTTCTAATGTGCTCTTATTTTTTTTTTTCTTTCTTTTATTATAGTGAAAATGGTGTTTCGGTGGGTTCAAAAATCAATATATATTGTACATTATGCATCGATACATTATGATATTTTGAACCTTATTTAGATGTCTTCTATGTTTTCACCTTATTGCAAACATCTTTTTTATATTTTGAATTGATTTTTAAATAATTTTGTGCAGGATATACAATATCAAAATACTTATAGTTCACTCTATTAATCAAATCATAATATTATGATCATTTTAGTTTAATTTATTCATGGAATACAATATCAAAATCCGATTTGAGTCCAATCTAAATCCAATTGATATGCTTGAGTTTGAATCCAAATATTAATAGACCAAATCAACTTGGATCTAGGCATGTCCAATTCAAATCCAATATTTTTGTAGCCCTAATTTTCATCAAGTGATGATCTAACTCTTCATGTGAGAAAACATTTGATATTCCAATTTTACTTTAGATAAGGAGTCATGGGAGCTATTGTTTGAAATTAACACTTTCCAAGGCCATACATCTCATAACAAGTTGTTTTGTTGGGTAACGAATGGCACTTGTTTTGAAGAAAAAAAGAGATACATAGATTCACTAGCTCTTGTAAAAAAAGAGATTGAAGGGTCCTGTGCAATTCAATTCAATTGGTTAGACTGAAAACATACTTAAAATTTTCTAAAAGGAAGCAAAGAAGGAAACTTAGGGGTGTTCTCCTGATTAGTCTTATTTGTGGTGATTTGAAGAAAACTGGGTCTCACCAATGGTTTAGAAAAACACCATTTTCTTAAAACAAAAATAAATTAAAAATGTTTTTGGTTTTGTACTTTCTTTTTTCCCCAATTAAATGTGAAATCAGAAATGCATTCTTGAATTTCTAGTTTCATAAAATACAAAATATTCAGATAGAAATTTGATCAAATGAATGTTATAGGAGATTTTGCAGAATTCCCAGCACCAAATAGTAGCCCAAATCAGTCTTATGAAATTGAAAACATTTATTTTTATTTTTTGCTTTTGAAAGCATCTTTCTATATTGCTTTTAGAAATAATCTTATTTTGAAACAAATAGGACTTTTTTTTCACTTTATTTTGAGAAAATGTACATCCAAGAGAAAGCCCAAATGCACCAAAATTCACTAGACTCCCTTGGTTTAAACTTTAAAGAAAGGGCTAATACTAATCTTGAAAGTCAATACTACAAACCGTTAAACCTTTCAACAATTAAACTAAAATAATGCCATCAACCGGCAATTTCCAAGAATTAATGATAATTAAGCAACAGTAAATGCACCACTTCCTATCATAGTCAGCTTGGCTGAAATTGAAAACTTAGGGATCATTTGTGAGTATAGGGATCTGGAATTGTAATTGGAATGGGCCATTCCAATTTCAACTGTTTAGTTGGATAGAATCAGAATTACATTCTCATTTTGGTGGAATGGTATTTCCCCATTTGAGGAAATGGCCATTCCTTCTCTTGGCAATGAAATCTCATTCCAGCCGATTTCAATTTCCTTTCTAATTCCTGTCTTAACCAAACAATTTATGAGAATAGACCATTCTGAATCTGATTTCGGTTCCAACTACAAACTAAATGGACCCTAAATAATGCATATCCAACAAAGGAAAAGTTAAAAGTACTTCTGATGAGTTTGGAAGGTTTCCAAGTTTTCATGGTTCCGTGGCCAATTAGTACATGGATTTATATGGAAGTGGGAGCACAAATTGATCAAGTCAATGAAAGGGCAATGTTCCATTTGGTGTGTACATATGACATGGCAACATGTCACCATTCACGGTCTAGACAGAGAAATTATTGGCCAAGTCCCACTCCATCATAGCCATGGGTCACATGAGGCATGAAATGAAACTACAAGAGTCAAGTATGGTGCAAGTTCCATGTTCTGTAGGGCCCTAGTAACAGCTACCACCTTTAAGTTTAAGGACCCATCTCCAAATTTGTGATTCTAGCATGCAGCATTCAGGATGATCCATGCATCTCATATAATTTTGCATGCATGTGATCCATCAAATCATCAATCATTCAAACCAGCCATACCCATCTAACCAACTAATGACTGTTCCATCTTTTCTCAACCCTACCTAGCTTCAGCTACATTTTTTTTTTTAAATATTGAAGTCGAACTTTTAGGCAAAGTTAGTTGTACTGTAATAGCTGTTTAACTAGGGTTGAAATGGATCCTGTCTATTTAATCTATTTAGGAATAGCAACGGGGTAGGTTTAATGTCGGTTATTTTTTCTAAAACATGCAACAGGTTGAATTTTTAAAATCCAAACCCTTTTTATATATGAAAATGTAAAATCAGATTGATGGATTGGGTCTAGAATCAGCATCTAATTTCCTATTATATATAAACAGCAAACAAGCAAAATAACATTAACGAACTTTAAAATTTTCAATTACTTGATTGAAACATGTAAAAAACACATAAATTACTATAAGCACTGGGGGTATTTTAGTGCATTTCAATATACAGGTTAGGGAGGGTTTAATTTAGCCTAATACCATACCCTATTCGTATCTATACAGATTGTAAAATCCTAAAACCCGCTTCCAACTCATAACCCATTCTTAAATAATAAACAATACCTACCCCATCGAGGAGGGGCAGATACCCACTAATAGAGTAGAAATTGTCATCCCTAAATCTAGCCGGTTGGATGAGGTTAATTAGACCTATTGTGTAGATGAGCTTTCCACACAATCCGATGGCTTTTCAAAAGTGTTTTTGTTGGAGAGGTTGCCACTTTAGGAATTAGGAGTGTTTGGTTGTTTTAAAAGATACAAAATATTTAGTCCGTGGAAATGAACTCTAGAGGGAAAGTTGCAAACATCTCACTCTGCCCTTTGTTGGCTGCTTGACATTTGGAGAGATGCTGAGAAGAACCCCTTTGAATGGTTCCATCTTTAGGGTCCACATTCTCAATTGAGTGCTGCAAGGTAAGGAGGCATCGTTACAATGTAATGGCAAAATCAGAATAGCTTTGCAATATTTGTATCACAGTCCTTCTATACATTAATATTATTCGAACCATAGCCTTACCCTTTGTGAGAAGGCCCTTTTAGAAGAGATTAATTTCCACCTGGAATTGGTCTCACTGGCCTTCTTAGATACAAGGTCCAAAGTATCGAAAACGTCAAATGTATCAGAAAGACAATTTTAATAGACATATCAGATACATCGTGCGTATTGGGGAAAAACTAAGATACGCATAGATATGCTTCGAAACATTATAAATACTTTAATAAATCATAAAAATACATCAACAACACTAAGCATAAGACCTCATTGAGGTGTATATATATTAAATTAATATATTTTAATAGTTTGGTGAAGAAATATATTGTAGTTAATTGTAATTTCATTAAAAATCCTATGCTTAACTATAATTTATAAATTATAATTCTTAAGTTTTAATGTTTTATGGGATGGGAAAAACCCAAATATCCTATCCAACCATAAAACATGCATTGGCACAACTCCCATGTGAAAGTATAATTAATAATTATTATTTATTTTCAAAAATTATAAAAAAATAAATAAACATTATATAATATATTCAAAAATAGTTATTAAAGAAGAAATTTCAATTCATTTGTGGATATGATAGATCATCCATAGAATTATAATATTTTCAATCATTGTGATCAAACGATAAATATAATTAATTAATTAATTATTTTTAATTCTAAAAAATAAAATAAAAAAAATAATTATTAAAGAAGAAATTTTAATCGGTTTGTGGATATGATAGATCATCCATAGAATTATAATATAATCAATTGTTGTGATCAAATGATAAAATATAATTAATTATTATTTATTTTTTAATTCTAGAAATATAAAAAATAAAAAGTAAAGAAGAAATTTCAATTGCTCTATGGACATGATAAATAAATTCATAGATCTAAAACATATTTAATCTTTATAGGAAGATAAAAAATTATATTTTCAATTTTTTTGTTAATTTGTATTTTCCCCAAATATCTTCTTGAAATTTCCATAAATCTACTGATAACGCAAAAAATTATCATTTTGAATGTAAGAAATGTAGATCAACATATATTTAAACATTCAAGAAAAAAGAAACCACAAGATATTATAAAAAATTGAAAAAAAAGTTACTTATTTTTGCCATATTTTTTCAAAATTAGAAAAATCTTTAAAAAAAATTAACGATTCACACTTGTTTCTTGCAAACTTTTGCAAATCTAACACTATGAATGAAATTTGGAGTTTTAGAGTCATTTGGGGGTGAAAGAACGCTTATTTCGGGGAAAATAAGCTTGCTTTCCCCCTTTAATTTTTTTTATAAAGTTTTTGGCCATATCTTTTTCGTTGAAACGCCCCGATACACCCTTGATATGCCCCCAATACACATGAAAAAAGATGAAATGCCTGATTTCCATGCGTATCCCGTATCTTTTTTTCAAAGGTACGATATGATCGTATCAAAATTTTAAACCTTGCCTAGATAAATCACCTGAACCAAGGATGTAAATAATCTGAACGTGGGCTAGGTTTTACAAGATTCTTAAAATTCTCAAGCCTGAGATGGGCCCCAAAACAAAATGATATCAACCCTATTTTAGATTATTCATTTAGACTTTCAGCTTTACGGAGAAATGTGCAGAGATATGTAACTTGCAGAATTCCAGTTAGTAAAAGTAAGGTTTTATGGAACCGTTTTTGGGATTGGTTCCTAGGTCGAACGGTCCAACCATCTAATTCAAACGGATGGTTTGTTCTGATTTAAAAATTAATAAATAAATAAAATAAAAAAGCGAAAAACTGTTATTTGAGTCGATGGGTCAATAGTTCAACTGTTCCAGTCAGCAGATTACTGACCAAATCAATGATTTTTGGCCAAAAAACACTTTTAGGGTGAAGCAGAACTGATTATCTAACTGTCTGACCCGCTCTGGTTTTCAAAACCAGTAAAAGGAATCATATCTCCTGCACATTTCTTTTCTTACATTTTTCATGCACATAAAATCAACATGTGACAAGTGTCCCATTAGACGTATGTAAATACCTATACAAGAGTATACAGGACACAGTCAAAACTGAGTGGAAGTGTAGGAGAAAAAAAAAGTAAAAAAATCCAAACTCTTTACTATTTTCTCACGTTTGTTTTAGACGAAATAATGGGATGTAACGATAATTCTCTTTTCAAAAAGTGGGATATCGGGTCTCACCAAATAGGTGCCACCCCACCGAGAAACAAAAGCACTGCGATAATATTATGGGACAAATTTATCGAGGGAATCTCCAGCGAAGGTATGGAGAAACCTTCATCTCCTTCTAAGGCCTGTTAGGTATAGTAGCTCCTTCTTCTAAATACAATGGAGCTATTTGGTTGCCAGAAGAGGACAGTAGTTTCCCCTTCGGAAGCTAACGGCGGTTGCGCTTTCTCATAACTAGAAGACAATACAATGGCTTCTTCTTCAGGAGCTGACAATGGCTGCTCCGCTTACTTATCGAAGGAAGACAAGGTGTCTTCTTTTCCTGGAGCCGATAACGATGGATTTGCTTGGTTATCGGAAGAAAGCATGCAGACTTCTTATCTGGAACGAACGGCGATTACTCTTTCCGTTTCCAAAAGAAACAGTGTCAACTTCAGCTTCTCCTGAATTAGGAATGGCAACGGGCGTCCCTGTGAAAATCCCCATCCCTGTCCCCGTCCTCACAGGAATCCCCATTCTCCATATTAATCATTTTATTTTTATTTTTTATTTTATTTAAAAAATAAAAATTAAATAATTCAAATTTATAATCCTAATAAAAAAGATTTAAATATATTTAACCATATTTTTAAAATATTAATATATAGACACATGTGTATATATATACATATATAACGTACGCATACATATATACATATATATTAGTGGGGATTTCATGGGACGAGGGTTGAGGTCTCAGTGGGGTAGGGAGTGCTCTCCCCATCCCTGCTAACGGGGATGAAAATTTTCCCATCCCTGTCCCTACAAGGGGAAAGTCGTCCCCATCCTTATCCCATTTGAGGCAGATCCCCATGGAGATTGGGGAAATGGGGAAAATTGCCATTCCTATCCTGAATCCTTAAAAATGATAATATCAGTTTTTTTTTTTTTTTTCCAAATTGAGAGGCATGTTTCTCTAAAACCTCTCTAATCAACTACAACTTCTCATTTTAGATTTCTAGGGCTGCTTCTGAGTTCTCATCTCATTGGATTATAGGGTTTGCTCTCGACTCTAAACCTCTAATTGACCAGTAACAAATATAGGCTCCTCTTTTTTCAGCAACCAAACACTAGGAAGCAAGTTTGATAGGATAATTGGTTTCAAGTCTCAACAACCAAACACTAGGAAGCAGGTTTGATAGGATAATTAGTCTCAACAACCAAACAAATGCAACAAAATTGAAAAACTATTTTTTTTTCCTTCTCATTAGGGGTGTTCACGGGTCGGGTTGGGTCGGTTTATTGGGGTTTTCCCATCCGACCCGACCTGGTCGGGTTACTTGAGGTGGAAATCGAAACCGACCCACTGATAGGCCAAACCGACCTAATCGGTTTGAGTCGGGTTGGGTCGGTTTCGGTTTTGCTCCTGTACAAAAAGACACCTAATTGAATTCTAATTGTAATTGCCTAATGGGTTGCCTATTTGGTGTAAAAGACTATAGAAAGTTAGAAACTATGATAGATTGCCAATTCTAATTGTAATTGCCTAATGGGCCTTCTAGTTCTAATAGAAGACTAGTTATAGTTAAGTAGAAAATTACTCAAACTAGAAACTACCGAACTAGTAGAAGACTAGTTCGGTTCGGGTCGGGTTGGTTTCAGTTTTCACACAAGAAAACCGAAACCAACCCGATATATCGATTTATATATTTGCCCAACCCGAAACCGCCCGATACTGATGAAAATCCGGCCGACTCGGGTTGAATCAGTCCGGGTTGGTCGGGTTGGGCATTCTTATGAACAGCCCTACTTCTCATCGCAACCAAACAAACCATAAAGGACTGAAGTGAAGTCTTGAAATTAATTGGGCTTGACCGTGCCAACTTGTTCAATGGATGCACGGTTTTAACAACGTCTATTCTTGAAAACCAAAATTAGTAGAATCCCTTTTACTTGTCTAAAAGAGGAGCTGAAGTAAGGCTGCATTTCTCATTCCTTGTAATTCTTTTAGCAATTAAAATGCCTCAATAATCTGCGCCCCACCACCCAGCACCCCACAAATGCCCCACACGACAGGAGTGCGCCACATGTCCAGATGCACGATTTTGTGCTTCCCGCGTGTGGGGCTAATAGGACAGCTGTTAGCTCGTCCCATTATCTCCAAAAACGAGCCCAAACCCCATTTCGCTATTCTTGCTCCTGCCCTCACTCCGAGACTCGAGCCTAAGAAGCGAGAACCCCCTGAATTCCGTTCTACACTTCTACTCCATCCATCCGAGCTCAGATTCAGCTCTCTCTCTAGCACCGGCGAGGGCTCCGGCCACTTCACTGTTGCGAGGTGCTCTCCAACTCTCTCATATCTTTCACACTCTTTTTTTAGGGTTTGATATTTATTTATTTTTTCATTTCAAGACAGAGGAAGTGAGTTTAATCACCCACCACCGGCCATCTCTGGCAACCACCGGCCATCTCTGGCAACCACCGGCAAGTGCATAATTGAAAGTGCTTAATCTGTTTGGGTGCACTCAGGTATGTTTGTGCATGTTAGAAACACTAATTTGTTTTGTGAAACATCACATTTGAGCCATATTGTGAAAAAGAGAGAGAAAAGAAAAGCTCACCACCTGATATGCACTTGCCGGTGGTTGCCAGAGATGGCCGGTGGTGGGTGATTAAACTCACTTCCTCTGTCTTGAAATGAAAAAAAAAAAATGTCAAATAAAATCAAACCCTAAAAAAGTGTAAAAGATATGAGAGAATTGGAGAGCACCTTGCGACGGTGAAGTGGCCGGAGCTCATGCCGGTGCCAGAGAGGGAGCTGAATCCGAGCTCGGATAGATGGAGAAGAATGGGTTCAGGGGTTCTCGCTTCTCAGGCTCGAGTAAGGGTAAGAGCAGGAATAGTGAAAATGGGGTTTGGGCTCATTTTGGAGCTAACAGAGCGAGCTAACGACTGTCCTGTTAGCCCCACACACAGGAAGCACAAAATCGTGCATCTGAACATGTGGCACACTCGGAATGCCAATTGCAGCCTAAGTCTGCAATTAATTGGGCCTGACTCTGCCAAACTTGCTCAAGCCACAGACTATATTGTTTAATGGGATGCCTTAAAGTGAGCTGGTGGTGCCCTTCTTTTGGAAAGTAAATTTGTTTGTAAAACCCACTTGTCCAAAGAGGGATTGAAGTAAGTATGAGAAATAATTGGGCCTGACCCTTCCATGTCCCGGGCCCACCCAGTAGGACAAAGGCTCAAGTGCAATCCATCCCGGACAACCTGTACCTGTCCTGCCAGAGTTAATGGAATGTCTTAAATTGGGCCATTATGTTGGGCAACGAGTATGATATTCTACCTTGTAGTTTTGTACATTGTATTTGAAATAATTTATTTGTTAGTCTTATCTAAGAAAACTGGTTGGACAACAAGTCTTGAGGAATGAATTTCTAACGTTAGTTGAATACATACAAGCAATATATATATATATATATATATTAGGGTTGCAGATTGGTAACCATGAACCCACATGGTATCAGTTCGGAAAAAGTAGGGCTGAGTTGAAGTTCAGGTTAAGGTTAGGGGAAAAGTATTAACCTGACTTAACTTTGGGTTGGATTAGGGTTGAAGCTTGATTAGCCCGACCCAAATCTGACTTAACTTTATATTTGCATATATAGATATTATATAAATATATTTATGCATGTAAATACTTATGGATGCTTATTCATTATTCATGCATATATTTATATGCAACTATGCATCCATAAATGTATATATCTATATTTTTTCATTGTAAGCATTATGTATTTATGTATATACATATATATATATATATTTATCTATCTATACATGTATGCATGCATATTGTATGTAAAAAATTTTAAGTTTAGAGGTAATTTCTTTTAACCCATGCTCTCTTACACATAATAATGCTAATATTGAATTAACATGGACCCTTAGGCTATGTTTGGTTTGAAGGAAAAGGTAGGGAAAGAAAATGAAAGGTAAGGAAACCTTTATATAGGTTTCCCTATCTTTCCCTTCCTTTCCCTACCTTTTCCTTCAAACCAAACAGTCTTAGAGTCTAGGAAATCAGTAGACCTAACCCAGCCTGATTTGCACCCCTATTCGTAGTGTGGGTGATCATCACCCAGACTGGGCTTGGCCTAGTACCTATTATACGGGGCAAGCTTGGAAGTGGGCCCAGCCCAGCCTGCATCTTGGGCATGAATGGAAGACAAGGCTTGGTTTTACACATTTTAGGTCTGGGCTTAGCACCAGTAATAAGCCTAGGCCCAGCTTAGCCCACACTCCAGGCCCTAAATATAAGCATAGGCCTCTCCCTATATATAGGGATGGGCTTAGCATAAACATAGGGATGACGATCATGGGTTGGGCCCAGACCGGCTCTGCCTACACCCAGGACCTGATATATATGTCCGGGCTTGGACCGGCCCACACCCCGGACCTGATCATATATGTCCCGGTTTGGGGCTTGCCCTATCACACCATATTATATTTTTTGAGTTCTATTTGATTGTGTTTCCTAAACAGTTTCCATCTACCCTGGCTATAGAGGAGTCCGGATCTCCTGCCCACGAGAACTCTGTTCATGTTTAGCGGAGCCACACATGGAGAACATCTCATCCTCTGCATAGTATTATGTAGGGGGAGATATTCCTAATTCACGGGGGGTAATGTATTGTGGGTAGGCGTGGGCAGGTGATCCTGACTCGCTATAGAGGCCTCCATCCTATTTTTTATGGAAGCATTGAAGTTGATTTATGTTTGATGGAGTTGGGGAGGCTTCCATCTAATCAGAATCAGGATGAATTACTATGTGGGATCTCCTGCTAACAAAACACGTTCCAACACCCTACCAACTTGATCTGATACAGTGACACTGCATATCACACTGTAAAACTGGGGCCCACCATAAAAGTGGGATCTGTCATGTATGAGATGTATGGTGTCAGATGATGTTGGTAGGATGTTGGAACATATTTTGTTGGCATGTTATCTGGTCTCATGTTGTCCATATTTTCATCCATTAAGCTATATCTTGACAGTCTCTAAGACCTACCGCTGCATTCTCAGTGAGACGGGCGGGATTTAGTTTTGGTCTCCTTTTCCGGAAGACGCATTGATTACATTGATTCCATATGTTCCATAGAATGCATACCACTTTTCACCATTCAAGCTTTTCATTATTCTTTCAAACCATGTAATCACATCCTCTTTGTTTTGGGCCCGAGTTGGTGTTCAACCAGGCGCAAGACCAATGCAGATTCTTCTTCATCCATGCCCACCAGATAACTGGGGTCTATAATATATTGCACCCTCGAACCTATAGCCTTTCTTTGTGGGGAGCTTTTTCATGCTAAGGAGTACATGAATATTTTTAGGTTTGGTTGGATTCTCAATTTTCTTATAAATTATTTTTTTGTAACTCTCACTATTCTTTCATCCTCTCTATTTGGGCTGCATTGGAGCCAAGTGACAGAGACACGGAGTTGATTGTGAAGTTTGCGTTATTGCTAGGTCTCCACCATAGGAGGTCATTTTGGTTTGATTATTCTTTCATCCTCGATCTCCACCATAAGAGCCTGCCCAAGTTTCATCCCTACTTGAGTTTGGGGATTTGTAGGCTTCAACTGTTATCCCAAAATTCAAAATATTGGTATTATAGCAAAAAGGCAAAGTTTAAGAGATGTATTAGAACACACTTTTCAAATGCATGGATATGGTGAAAACATTAACATAGGCAATGTCTTTTCTACACAGGTTGGCCATGTCACCCCACAATACATATGAGAAGAACGTCATCGGGCACTCACTTTGTTGTTTCTATATAATTCGCATGATAGAATGCCTAGGATTCAACTAACAGCTGATCTCATTAGAGCATATAAATCCTTCTAGGAAGGTTTTGATTGAGAAAGAAAACCAACATAATGGACCACCGGTGAAGGCATCTGCTATGTAACTGTATATTTCACCAGAGCCATAGGAATAAAGAATACTTCTAACGTTCTTTGATACTTGCAATGTGGATCAGCCTTCTAAATTTGCCCAGTTAATAGAAGCAACAGGAAAACAAATAAAAATGCTTCCGCGCATAAGATTTCCAGTTTAAGTTGGTGCTAAACCCAGTTCTTACAAACTCCAATTCTTGTCTGTCACAAATGGTCGAAACTAGTCCATACCCACAACAAGGAAAGACCTAGACTAGTTTGGATATGATCAGGTCAATTTTGAAAGCTGTAGTTCTCAGTTTGGATGACTTTGGTTAAGAAATGGAAATATCAATTAATTCCATTAGGATCCAATAAGCAAGAAACTCAAATAATTTCCGTACTCATTTTCCCTCTGTTTTCTTCTTTTCCTTTTTTTTTAAGGAAAAATAAGCCTATAAAAAAGATACTGATTTACAGAAAATGAGATTTCCCTGTGAAAAAAATAATTTAGGGAAATACCATATATCCATGCACCCTCCTGCAGATATGCTATACATCTTCCTGTTCATACCCGCCCCAATTTCACCCATTTCTCACACGTTAACAGAGATGAGCCATAGACGAACTGCCTGGATTGTCTCAAAAAGAATGCACAATTGGTTGACCAGACCGCATTCCCAATTACAGACAGGGCAGTTGTGAAGGCTAACTGATTGCTGCACCAACCAGAACTAGAACGTGTATCTCAATTCAATGGCATTCCTGATCACCACCCGTGTCCTAGAATTTATGGGCTACAGCACCGATCAGTTCTGAGGTTCCAACAACCTAGTGACCAGATTTCCCCCAAAATATGCCAAGCTGCATGATAAGAATATCCCGAGGGTCCACGTCTCAGAGGTATCCTTACCCAATGTCGACAGTTTCAGGCAATGTACAATCATCGAGGTCTGAGATGAAACCTGGGTCATAGTGATACGGAACTGATGCAAGACCCTCCATCTCTGGAACTAGATTGTCATCAATGCCAAAATGCAGATAGCCACTGCTATCACTGTCTTCAGTGGCTTCAGTGGTGGGGACTGGCAGATTAACAGAATCAAAAGCAACTTTTCTGGGTGAAGGAAGTGGTGGTTTGCGGATCTGGTGATCTTCTTCGCCATGCTCTATTGTTCTTTGAATCTTGAATTTAGACGGCTTGGTGGAGTCCATGTTGGAGGCCTTGTGCTTGCCCAAGTACTGTGGTTTTGACATGGATCTAGATCTAACATCACATGTTGGGAAAGCTGACACAGCCCAAACATGAGCTTCACCTTCAATGCAAGCTCTTGAAGCCACCCTGAGTGATAAATTATACAAAACTCAGTAAATTTCATAAAATTCAATCAGATAAAATACCAAGGGACTTTATTCACATGATGACAGATAAGGCAACTTCAAAAGCCAAAATGCAAGTACGTCTGCACTCCATATTCATTTAAATAGGATTATGATTCCATAGAATGGGGATCCAGGCATGGTCCTACCCAGTTCAATTAACTTTTACCATAAAAAAGGCCATTGCCTAATGTTGGTCCCAAGCTATATAGGGTCTTGGGAGAGGTAGACTGGGTACAGTCCTAACCTTTGTTTGTTTGCTTGTTTTTTTTTATAGCAAAAGTGGCCGCAGGCTGCCCCCAGACTCATACCTGCATTCTCATGGGTGCCAGTCCAAATTAAACAAACAAGATTGTTATTTCAGTAGTCATGAGCAGATGGCAGACAAGTTAACAATGTATATATGTCTAAAGGCCAAACCAGCTCAAAGTCCAGTATGAGCCCCAAGTACCAGCACACCAAAGTTGCATGAATACATTCATTCCTCCAACCTCCAAGAATGTGTCACAAACAAATATAAGAAATGGTTAAACAGATGAAACTATTTAACTAACTTCGTTAGTTTGATCAAGAGTGGGCAGTGTTTTGAAACCTAGTCCAGAGGTTTAACCATTTTTCCCTCGGGATCAACATATCAGTGCTTTAATCATCCAGGTCAATGGGTCAGCCCAATATGTCATTAATACAAACATTTCAAAATGAAATTATAAAAACCAAGTAACCCACTGAATGGTTCAGACAGGTCAATGGCAGAACTGCCTCGGTTGACAGGTCATTCCCAAAAGCCGTTGATTTTGGTCAGAAAACCGCTGACCCGGGCGGTTAACCATTCGACTAGTCAATAGGCTTTTGTAAGCAGGTTAGAGGTTGATCTGAAGCAGGGATGTGACCAGCTGAATGACAGGTTAAAAAATGGAGGTTGAGTGACCAGATCACATGATTATCCCCTCATGGTAGATAAACTGAACTTAAAATACTGGAGTTCAAGTTCAACTCAACAAAGCTTTATCAAATCTATTTGGTTTCCAGCACAAATCCTGCCTCATTAGTCCACCCTACCAAGGCTCGAATCTTCAATTAAATTATGAAATTATCTACAAATTTTAACGATTGAAAGAAATTGAAACAGTTACAAACCCATACCTGAAACGGTCCTCTGCTATGTCATGGGAAGAACCTAGAAACACTTTTCCTACTGCCTGATCATCTGCTAAAGGTGGTGAATTTAAGCCACATATCGACAGATGAAGAAATGGTGGCAAAGGTGTTGAGCAATCATCACCGTCACCCTGGAATTCCAATGTTACCTCTAGCTGCTCAGATGTT
Source organism: Nelumbo nucifera (assembly GCF_000365185.1). Next base: position 935,949 of record NW_010729244.1, on the reverse strand, counting down.
GCCATAGTTTCATCTCTTTGATCTGAAGGAAATACCAGGTCATCCTGTTGTTTGCTATTAGCATCATGGAGGGCAGCTGCTACTAACTTGCTATTCTGCCCTACAATTGCAAGGTTAATACTCCCTGGTGGTTCCCTGGTAAATCTCCCAGAGATATAGATGGGAGTATAGGACAAATAGCTTCCACCAGAATAAAGGCCACTCTGTGACACACTATGCCTGCGATCACTGCGGGATCTCACCCTCCATACAGAAGAAAGCATGGCTGTGAAGTGCTTCTGAAGCAGTAATTCATTATCTGGAAGCTCACTGGCCACATCTAATAGTGTGCGAATGTTTTCCTGCCACACAAGAAACTCCCAGTATGAGTACTCTCCCCTTTCTTGAAAAGATTGCATGTTTGCAACAAAATAAAGATTGACCTCCACCCACATCTAACTAGAATTCCTGGCACATGGAACTAGCATTCAAAATCTGATAGGCAGAAGTGCAGTATTATTGACATTAGGTGTCCACGTCTAACCAATGTAAAATTTAGTGCAGCGTTGCATGGACACAGACACACAGGCATGGGAAGCAGAATCTAGCAATTGGCTGGGAGTTTAACTCTGCAAGATGAAAAAGCAAGAACTTGTGGACATGTTTTTCTGAATAGTCCATGTTTTTCTGAATTCTTTCATTATATACCTATAGAATCCATGTTATACTGATTAAGTGCAGTATCAAACACAAGGCTATCTAAGCCCAACCAATGCGTCTGAATTGCATACGTGCACATTGCATTCAAATCACAAAATTGAAATATATACATGTGCACCTTCTTTTTTATGAAGACATACATATACAAATATAGTTACGCTGTCAAATATACACATAGTTCAAAGTTTTGGTTTCAATGGGTATTCCGCCATGTACAACGGGGAAATCTTGTAAAATTCCACTTACAATTTGTATCTAGGTCCTCAATGTAATCAATTTGCAAAGTTTGGTTGTTGGCCCCTGCACAGTAACTTATTGAACAAGGCTTTGTATATTTTTGTTCAGTCTAATACAATACTTTACCTTTTCTTACAAAAAGGAAAAATTTAAGAAATAGGGAAATTTAAAGTATTAACAAGCAAATCTATGAGAAATGTTAAAACATGTACAACTGCACGTTAAAACCTAAGAAAATGACATCCAAATATGTAAAAAAATCTATAATATTTTTCTTTGATGTATAACAATCAATAAAAGATAAAAATCTTAAATCGGCATCAATAGGAATTTGAGATTTATTATCAACCTCAAAACACCTGAAGCCATAGTTGTCAAGGCGATGCCTAGGCAACTAGGCACTTTTCAAAGAACGCCTCGCCCAAACGCCACAAAAAACTATGTTAGGCACATGCTTAGGGGGCTAAAGCAAATATATAATATATAAATATTTATTAAATAAAAATAAATACAAAATATATAATATTTTATTGGTTGTTTTAGTTTTTATAATAGAACCTGTTGCATGTTATCATGTTGTGCTGCTTGTGCGGAAAGTAAAAACAAAATTAATCTTCAAGGGTTTCACTTTGACAAATGAATCAAACTGAGGAAGAGGAGAGAACAACAGCCCTCCATTGTTCCCACACAGTCCTCCAAAGTCAAGGTGAGTTATCAGTTTTCTTCTTCTTCTTCTTCTTCTTCTTCTTCTTCTTCTTATTGTTCCCACACAGTCCTCCAAAGTTAAGGTGGGTTATCAGTCTTCTTCTTCTTCTTAGTTTTGTTCTCTGTTTCCTGGTTTAAAACAGTGGTTACGCCCTGTTTTTCTCCTCTTCCTTTTTGTATCTTTTCTCCATGTTTTTTGAATCATTTTATTGGACTAAAACAGGGGCTCCGCCCGCTTCTTTTGTTCTTAAACTTCTTGCATGTTTTCAGTTTTTTTTCCTCATTATTGGTGTCTGAAACAGGGCGGAACAGGGGCTCCACCCCTTCTATTATTCTTCATATTCTTCTTTTATTTTAGTATTTTTTTCACCAGCTTTTCTGGGTCTAGAACAGGGGCTCCGCCCCATTTTTTTGCTCTTAATTTCTTGCATTTTTCAGCTTTTTTTTTTTTTTTTGTTCTCATCATTGGTTTCTGAAACAGGGGCTCCGCCCCTTCTTTTCTTTATATTTCTTCTTTTATTTTAATATTTCTTCACCAGCTTTTCTGGGTCTAGAACAGGGGCTCCGCCCCCTACTTTTCTTCTTCATTTTCTTCTTTTATTTTAGTATTTGTTCCCTATGTATTGTTGATCTAAAATAGGGGCTCCACCCCCTTCAGTTCTTTCTAGTTCTAACTTCTAACTTGCAAGTTGCAACTCTAATATATTGTTTTGCCTACTTGAAGCAACACTTTAAGATATACAAGCACAAAGTAAGTGCAGAATACATAAAACCAAAAAAAAAACAAACTAGTTCAGAAGGGGTAGAAATCCATCGGCAAGCCTTATTTTTAAATTCCATCGCCTAGGCGCCTGGGCACCCCATGGTCACCTAGCCTCGCCTTGGCGCCTTGAAAACTATGCTGAAGCTTTATTTTTTTGGTTGAAATTTCTATACTAATGGTGTGTTTGGTTTGAAGGAAAAAGTAGGGAAAGGAAAGGAAAGATAAAGAAACCTTTACAAACCTTGTATAGGTTTCCTCCCTTTCCCTTCCTTTCCCTATCTTTTCCTTCAAACCAAACATAACCTAAGACTTCCAATCAGATTCAATACACCTAAAATGCTGAGACTTGATTTTTTGGATCAGAAAAGAAAGAGTCCCATGATCTAAAGTCTTCTAATCCCATTCACCAGCAAAGATGATTCATTATTGTACTTGCACAACTCGATCTGACTTTATTTTTTTTCTCACAGAAGTTCATGTAAAAAACATCAAACTGATTCAAATCAATGAGGGTTATTTTTTCATTTTTTTGATTGGTCAGTCGAGTTTTCTCATTAAAACCCCTAAAATTTATGTACTACTGAAATCTTATGTCCTTCAAAAGCTGCAGGCTGCCCATACAACTGCTGATGTCTGCAGGATTCTGGGCTAGCAAGATCGGCAGGAAAAAAGAACAATAACCCCTAATAGTTTTGACTGATGTTTTAAAACCTGAACCAGTGGCCAAATAAATTAGGTTGTGGGTTGACAGTTCAAACATCCAGGTCAAATTAAACCCACGATAACACTACAAGTCTACAACTATTAGATTGGGATCATAACAATCCTATGTTAATAAAGAGGGAGAGAAGGAAATAGGTTGAGAGAGTGGCTGTGGCAGAAGTGGCAACAATTACTTTTTTTCTTTTTTTTTCTGTTAATATATCTTTAATATATATTTTGACTTTTGTCTTTAATTTTATTGAGAAAATAGTTAATATGTTAATATATTTCATGCCTTTAATTTTAGGCACACTTGTAAGGACAGCCGTATGGGGAGATAAAACCATGTTAGCTCTCTCATTAATCCTTGTAATATGTACCTATTAATTTGCATTAGTAAATGCTCAGTTATTGATTAAATAATAATGATAATAATAATAATAATAATAATTTTACTAAAATCAAGCCAAGGTTTTAGTTAATTGGCTTGAATCATGATTGGTGAACAGTTCAAACGGTTTAGTGGCTCAACTGTCCAGGTTGATCTTTTTTTTTTTTACCAGGTCAGCTGTGTTTCCAACTTACTAACAATGAGTCCTTATTCCAATACCAACCTAGAAATTAGACGRGGGGGGGGGGGGGGGCAATGACAAGGAGAGGTTTCTTGGTTTAGAAGAGAAAAGATGAATCTATCAACCTATTTAATTCAGTTATATACATAGTGATAAGAAAAGAATGTGAAAAGCAAGGTTCTAAATATCAATACAGGCCGATAAGCCGGGCATATTGGCCTGTATCGGTGCTTTTTTTGTGTTTTATTTTTTTCAAAACCGATTCAGAGGGGTTGGTTTAAGTCCCGGCTACCCTCTGAACCATGGACTGACCCGATACATCCCCTGTAGGGGTGTATCGGGAAGGCCCTGATACGATAATATTGGCTGATACATGATGAAATTTTGATCCTTGGTGAAATATAGAACTACCTGGGGACTCAAACACCTGTTTAGGGGTTGAAAGTTGTACTTAATTTTGTATTAATGAAGTTACCGTTTCCAATAAAAAATAAGAAAGGAAGAACCTAAAATTTTGTCTAATCACCACATTCTTCCACCTTTTCTTTTCTTCTTTTCCTATAACAAAAATAGGCCCTATATTTTTTTGAATTTTCTTTTCTTTCTTTTTCTTCTCATGAATATGTTGATTTTCTATACTTTAACATGAAGTTTATACCTTTTTTATGAAAATTATGGATACTTTAACCTAAAATTTTGTCTAATCACCACATTCTTCCACCTTTTCTGTTTTTTCTTTTCCTATAACAAAAATAGGCCCTATATTTTTTTTTTGAATTTTCTTTTCTTTCTTTTTCTTCTCATGAATATCTTGATTTTCTATACTTTAGCATGAAGTTTATACTTTTTTTATGAAAATTATGGATAATTATTAAGGAAATATGGTTATGGAACCTAGGGAGCTACCCTACGATATATATATTTTTTTACTTAAAAAGTCCACCTAGGCGACTAGGTAACAAGGCGTCCCCCTTTTACCTAGCTTCACCTAGGCACCTTGAAAACTATGCCATTACTACAAGTGTCAATGGGAGAAAGGAATACAGTCTAACTTTTTTCATATCTATCACGGGGTCCTCTTTAGTTTATTTGCTTGTAATAAGATTGTTAGTGGGTTAAATGATTTGAATAGCTAAACTCCTATTTGAGTGTCCATATGGGTTAAATGTTGCTAATTGCCAGTTTCAGGGCCTAAAGTGAGGTTTATAAAGAAAGATCATAGAAAGAACCATCAAAATTGAATTTTGAGAAGACAATGTGTGAAATTTAAGGGGAAAATTGAAGACATGAATTGGTGTTGGAGGTTTCTTATTTCTTATCCTCACTATTTCTTGTTAATGTTTTACGAGTGAAGATTCAGAAAAAGTCCATACCCATAAAGACTTTATCATACCACCCCTTGCATCCAGAACACATTCCCCATCATAAAACAGATCTAAAATTGCAAGTTTTGAAATGATTAAGAGCCAGTGCCTAGTCAACAAAGATATTCCCAACATCTTCATGTACACACACCCCAAAGGCCTCTCATGGCTGTCAAATTTTTTATTATTTCTTTATTGCCAAATTACATAGAAAATAGCAAAACGATCCATAGCTCATTATTTCCCAATGATCAAATCGGACAAGAAAAGATGACTTCCTCCATGGAGTTCGGTGGACCCAAGGCAGATAGAAGAGGAAGTAATAAAACTCCCAAATAAAAGATTTTTTTTTTAAGAAAAGTATTGCATTAGTATCAAAAGTATAAGGTCCTGTACAATGAGAAGCTGTACAAGTAAGACCAAAATTAGGACACCCCCCCCCAAAAAAAAAGTCCACCCTCAAAAAAAAACCAGAACAAAAAACATCTCTACAAACATCACATAGAGACACCCAGCTTCTAAGCTCTTCCAATATAAAGGAAATGCTTAGGTCAAAAAACAACGAGAAAGAGAAAACAAAAAAGAAAAAAGGTAGTTCACTAACGTTCTTTGTTAGATTTGCACATAATACATCTATTGTGCAGGTGCATACCCTTTCTTTTTATAGTTCTGTACAAGCGAGTACCTTATTAAGAAATTTCTTCCCTCTTGCAATAATCCCTCTCTTGTTCTTGCTCTCTAATACATATTTGTTAAAATTAATTAGACTCAGAGAAGCACTTAAAAAGGTTATTCACCTACAGCCTGGTTTAGATTAGACCTGTTCACGGGCTGGGCCGGGCCAGGCTTTGTCTATGTATCAACAGAATACAGTCAGGCCTGAGCCCAAGCCCAGCCAGAAATTTGAGAACAGATTTGTTTTCTTTTTTTATTCAATAAAAAAGTGTTTTATTTATATTAAAATCCCTCAAAGCTCAAAAATAATAAAAGATCTCACTATAAAAAAAAAGAAGAGGAACAAAGAAAAAATATTTTATATATAATTTTTATTTAATAAAAATGTTTTTATTATTTAATATAATATTATCAAGCCGGGCTCAGGCTCGGGCTGGGCTTTTTCGACAAAGCCCAAGTCTGCAGGCCTAAAATCATGCCCAACCCAACTTAGAACGGGCTGGGCCTATGAACAGGTCTAGTTTAGATTTACCTAGACTGATTGCAAACATGTTATGGAGGTCATTGCTTATTGCCTAATTAACCAAATTAGGCTGATATTATAAAAATCTTAAAATCTCCGGCTTTTGTTGTCTGAAAAGTAAATGAGATTATACTAAAAGAGGGAGAGCTTCCGTCAAAACAAAAGATGGTTACAATCTGTATCACCATTATCAACATCATCTAAGCCTTGTCCCAACTATATGGGATCAGCTACATGAATCCTGCTTCATGGAGAGACAAATCAGGATCCTTGACCATGAGAGTTTGGCAAAAGTTTTAGTTCAGGCTGCCAACACAGCCCTCCTTTATCTATTCTTGGGACTGATAGTGTAAGTCAAGTCCACACTGGAAGAGTTGGAATTCAAATCCATGTGCTATCATTAAATCTCCTACTTAATAAATTTGAATTAAAAAATTACATAATTTCAGGAAATTATATAATACAATTACAATCTAAATCTTATTACAGTGAATCAATATTTTGAATACCTAAATCTTAGTACTCATATCAGATTTGGATTCTTTATACCCCATCTTCTCAAACCTAAAATAAAGTCATGTTAGAATTCTCATCACAAGAGTTCTGAAATTAAGAAGAATGCAATAATCTTATTGGTTAAGTTTATTTCTCTAAAATTAGAGTTAAAGGATTTTCTCCTTTTTTAGAGATGCAATTAATAGGTCCATCATTTTTTATTAGTAATAACATAATTAATAGGTCTATCTTCCTTCAAGATACCCTGAATTCATGAATTGAATCTTTTTATGCCAACAGAAAGTTTATTCAGTAACATATCCAATTAGTCAAAAATCACATGATTTGGACATGAAACAATTATGTTCAATTTGGACATGAAATCCAAAATCACATGATTTAAGATAGACATCTAGTTGTTTTAGGATTTAATAGGTAATTGTTTTAGAAATTGTAAGTCCTAAAAATTTGTATCAAAGTTGTAATTCATCAAGAAGTCAATCATTATAATTTTTTAGGAATCCTGGTTAGATCTGAAGTTAGTCTAACCATGAGATGAAAGGCAATTAGGAATCTTAAAATTTAGGAAATAAGTCTATATAAGGTTTATATTGTTGCTATAAAGGAGGACAAGAGTTGGAATAAAATATTGCCTTTTCCACAGTTTTCTTTTGTGTTGATGTCAACTTTTCTTCATGGTGCTGGTTCTTCAAGATTTAGGTATTGATACTCTCGATAGTATCCCTAAGAGCTCCTTCCGAGGCTTCTAAGCAAGATTCAAAGTATTGATACTCTCGATACACAAATGTTGCATACCAAGAGTTTCAATCAAACAAAACTCCATACTATTTTTTTTAATCTTTTGTTTGCACTTCTTGTCAATTGAAATGAAAGTTTATGAACCGTATTGGTGTCCCTGTCATTTCAAATCAACATGTAAGTTTATGAACCGTATTGAACCCTATCTTAGCTTAAAAGTAACAGATAAGTTTCAATGTTTCTCATTGAATATATTTAATGGCAACCAGATATAGCTAGCAAAGCTTGATCCCTATTATTTGGGGCCAGCTACATGAATCCTATTCCATCATTCAATCTAATTAAGGGCCATATCTGTTATTTATTTTGAATGATGAGAAGCAAGTACCTATATCTAGATCACCAACAAGGAATGAATGAGGAGAAATGAGAGTGTTTTGGAATTTAGAATTACCTCTGTTACTTTGAGGAGGGCCTTTCCAGAGCCAGTGTTGCTCATCTTTTCATTATTAGCATTGTCTGTTGAAGCTAAAACATATTTTTGAAAAAGTTCTCTATACCTCTCACAACAATGGGCAGGATGGCGAAACCTCCCCCTATAAAACCCACCAGCAGTCATCCCATACAATGTGTCACTGACCAAACTCCAGTGTGTATTATACTCATGAACAATTGCACACAATATCGCATCTTCCTGTGAAGACCAAGGATCTGGTGATGGAACACAATCTCTTGACCAAATTCCTTTTTTCTTTATCTTTTCTGGTTTGATTACCAAAACCCGCTTTACTGGCATGGGAGTTATAGAGATTTTTCCTCCCATCTTGCTCCTATTTGGTGGCTTGATATCAAGATCAACAACCACATTCTCACCTGCTTTTGATTCTTTATTTTCATCAAGCTGTTTATCCAGAGTGCAGGAATCAACAGGACTAATTTCAGGAACAGATTTCTTGAGTTTCTTGGAACTTTTCTTTGTCATAGTCTCTTCTTCTACCTCAGGCGTTGCTCGGGCCTTCTTACGTTTTTTCTGAATAGGAGAATGTGGTGGTGAAATGTCTGATGTAACAACCTCAGGGCAGATATCATCATCAATGGACATGGGCTCCGCTGGTGGTTCCTCATGGAAATCCTCTGATTCAGATGCCAGGGCCCCCTTTTTCAGAGATTTGAATTTTGCTTTCTTGCTTTTCTTCTTTGACTTGCGTTTTTCAGCAGACGCCTCATTCCTGCCCATAGAAAAGGGATAAATAAATCCATTTTTGAATCACTAAACAGGAAAGTTATCATTCTATTCCTTTACTAGGGAGTCTCTTTCTGGCTATGGAGTTAAACTTCAAGTAGCAGAAGTACCTTAATCCAGTTTTTCCTTTTATACCAAACTGCACTTTCCTAAGCACAATGTATAAGCATTGCAGCAGGGTTGCTCTTGATATATCAATCAAAATTTTGAAATTGGAAAGTGCAAAGATGATCCTTAATTTGTATGAATAATGAGAAACTGAAGAAGTATGCAGACAACTTGAGAACCTAGTGAGGCACAGATTGAAATCTAACATGATAACTGATCTAAGCTTTGTCACTAGTTCGATCTACAAAAAATGAATTGATCTATCAGAAAGTTCTAAGAAAAACAAAGAAAACACATGAACAACTCATGGTCTGACAACAAAGTGCATTAATATATTTTCCTAACAAAAAACAGTAGAATTGGCAAACTCTAAAAGGGTCTTTATGTTCATATTTCAAAGAAGATTTTTCTAAGATTTTCTTTCTTTTCTCTTTAAAACCTTCACTAAATAGTCCAATAAAATCTCTAGAAAACATATCTTTAAGGAATTTATATACAAATTTCTGGTTGTTGTCTTACTTCACAGACTCCAGGTTTTTATCTTCTGCCTCTTCTGCCTCTTTAGCTTCAGATTCCTGTTTTTCCATCAACTGTGAAGCAAATAACCACTTAGTCAAATACACAAATAGAGCTACAATTGTCGCAAAGAGCATACCATAATAATAAAACTACAAACCTGACGCAGAGCCAAGGCCTCAACCTGCTGCCGGTATGCCTCTGTTGCAAAATCGGCATCCCATCCTAAATAGTAGGACATCCATGAATTAAAACCTAGATCTCAAAGTACAAATCTTATAATGTTTGCTGACAGAGTTCTAAAATAAATGTAACACACATCCAATGGTATTTAAATCCAGAAGATGGGCATTCATTTCTCTTACAGTATAGGCAGAAAATTCACTAGGTCCACATACTGAGTTAAACACACACACACACACACACACATTCTCACAGCTATTAGTCATAATTTCACATAAACAAATTTACAACATCTTAAATGTTACTTACTTTCATATAAGAATGGTTCATCGTCATCATCAATCTCAGCTTCCATATCATCCTTAAACTTCTCAATACGATCCAGCTCCCATTCTGCCTCCTCAAATGCTTCAGATTCTATCACAGATTTGTCTACTACAGGATCCCATAAATCAAGAAAACGCATTGCATATCGATCTATTGGCCGGAGATGATTCTCAAAGGATGAACTTGCTTGCCCTGCTGCCGCAGCTGCGGCTGCCATCTGCTTGACATCAGCTAGCATGTCAACATCTTCTTCCCTACTAGCCAAAGTGAGGGTTCTCTCTTCTTGTTGATCATTTCCATTCATGGTGACCCCACCATCTTTATTTACAATACTAACCCAGCCACTCTGATCTCCAGCAATCCTCTCATCAACTTTCATGTCATCTTCATACACAAACTCATCATCTTCCAGTCTCCCAATAGCCTCTTCTGTGAACTCCTGGTTGTCCACAGCCTCTTCCTGCTCAACTTTCTTTAGCGCCATATAATCCGCTTCATCTTCTGCATATTTCAAAGCAGCTTCTACATCTGCATTTGATAGAAAATCCTCCATTTCACTGTTAGAATTTCTTTCTTTCTTGACAGGAACTATTCTATGACCTGAAAACAATTCCATTGGGTCAAGTTTCTTGAAGAATTCGGTGTTGTAGCTTCCACTCTGTATAACTAGATCATCAAGCGCACGCTTCTGATTTGCCTTCTTCAAAATGTTCTCCTCAATGGTGCTTTCACTGATTAGCCGATAGATATGTACTTCACGTGTCTGGCCAATCCTATGGCATCGATCTTGAGCTTGCTGGTCCATAGCAGGATTCCAGTCACTGTCATAGAAAATAACTGTATCTGCTCCAACTAAGTTGATACCAACACCTCCACTACGGGTTGACAATATGAAAAGAAAGATTTTGGGATTTGTATTAAACCTCTGCATCAATGTTTGCCTCTCTTCTGGCTGAGTAGATCCATCTAAGCGCATGTAAGTGTAGCCATACAAGTTGATGAAAGCTTCCAATATGTCAAGCATCTTTGTCATTTGAGTGAATATTAATGCACGGTGGCCTTCTGATCTCAACCGCCTAAGCAAGACAGCAAGCTCCTGCAGCTTACCACAGTCAAATTGTATAAGACGCCTGTCAGGGAAATAAACTTTCCGTCGTACAATAGCAGGCCAAATTGGTGTTAGAAGTGGCGACAAGACTTCAGAGCAATTTTCCTTGTAAGATTGGTGCATGAACACAGGGGACCCAGTTTTGCTGCACCAGCTGGAAGGTGACAGGGCCCGTGCTGCTGGGATTGCAAACATGAAGCTTTCAACGAGGTTTATCATCCTCTGGAGGCGTTCAACTGGCGACAAGATAATATCAGCCAACTTTGAAGGGAAGTTCAAGTAGCAAGAAGGATTATTCTTCTGATGATGGATATCAAAAACCGGATGCCTTATTGTGAGAAGATCTGTAAGGTTTGTCCCATACATGGGCCTTTTTCGGCACTGTAAGGAATTCCACCAAGCAATGGATGCCGCTCTTTCTTTTGCTTCTTTCAGTCTTTCCTCATAAAGAGCCTTTTGAATCTCTTCAAATAGATTACTTCCCTGGGTCCTTTTCTTGTGATCATTAAGTCTGATTCTACACCCAATTTTCTCTGGGCAGGAACGCTCCTTGATTAAACTTGAGGGGGTAGCAAGAACTTTAACTTCCTCACTCTCCCAAGATGTCATGCTGAAATCCAAATGAGTAAATATAAAAGACAACCCCTTTAGATCTACAGAAGAGAATGGATCAGATGAAAGAATCATGCAAACAGATGAACTCAATTGCATGTCAATGCCAGCCATGTCAAAGGAACTTATGATTGGACGGCCCTCAAATAGGTCTGGATGATTACAGACTTTACGGAGTTGCATTATAACACTGATCATCCCGAAGAAGTTAGCACTGGCCAGGGTTGCTTGTGTTTCTGAGCTGGCGATAAAATCCTCGTACAAGTTCCGCTGCCTCTTTGATAGTCTGCAATATATGACATGCTCATGTTTCTTAGGAAGTTGCTTCTCCACATCCCTTTTCAAACGCCTGAGTATGAATGGGCGAAGCACATTATGCAAGCGATCAACAACTTCTTTGTTTACCTTCTCTTGTCCCTCTACCATTCCTGAAATTGGATTACAGAACCAATCTTTGAATTCCTGGTGAGACTGAAAGATGTGGGGCATCAAGAAATGCATTAGAGACCATAGTTCCATTAGATCATTCTGAAGTGGTGTCCCAGTCAACAAAATTCGCCTCTTTGAGTTGAAGTTCAGTAGGGTTTGCCATCTCTGGGACTTCCAGTTCTTTATTAGATGGGCTTCATCTAGAATTAAATATTTCCACTTCTTCCGCTTAAAAACTTTAGAATCCTGTATAACAAGTCTGTAGGTTGTGATGCACACATGGAAGGAGTTTGGCTTCAACCAACCTTGCCTCTTTGACTTGCGTTCTTTAGCGCTTCCAAAATATGTTAGAATTTTAAAAGCAGGGCTCCATCTAAGAAATTCCGTTTCCCAATTGAGCATGACACTAGTTGGGACCACAATGAGATGGGGACCCCATATTCCTTTTTCACATGCTAGGTGTGCCAGGAGAGCAATCGTCATAATTGTCTTCCCTAGGCCCATCTCATCAGCTAAAATCCCATTAAGTCTCTTCTCATACATTGTGACAAGCCAATCCAGGCCAATATGTTGGTACTCACGAAGAGGATGCTTAAGAAGAAAAGGAAATTTTGTACGTACTTTGGTTGTTGAGAAAGTATTCCCTGTTGGTTGTGCTGATCTTGCTGCAGCAGCCGCATCAGCAATCCTGTTCTCATTCTCCCTTTCTACTTCAGTTTTCAAGTCAGGCCCTGCTTCTGACTCTTTTGCAACAGGATCCACAGCATCCTTCAATTCATCATCTTCATGCTGTGAAATAGCATCTTCACTCATGGGAGCAACCCTCTTTAGCTCAGTATCTTCATGTTCTGGAGAATCCAGTAGATCCTCATTTGCAGAGGCATACTCAGATTCATTAGAAGCATCTTCATCGGTATTGACATCCTGACAAATAGAAGGACATTAAACAAGGGAAGTCATGGTCAGGATGTAGACAGCAGAAGCTGCACTGCTAGGAAATATTCTTACCTACCTTTTTATACCTTGCAAGCAATTCTTCTATTGGCACTTCACTCTCTTTTTGCAGTAACTCTATCTGTAAAACAACAGCACTGGTAAGAGGAAATAAAATTATGCAAATATTAGAATAATCAATATGTGTCCGTATATGTGTGACAAAGATAAGTTGAATACTAGACTTGGCTTACTCTTTACCTCATTTAAGGGGTCACTTGCATCTGCTTTTGCCAGCTCCTCTTCCTCAGACAAGGTTGTCTCATCATCCTGGACCTTAGATTCAGGTTAAGAGCAGTCAGAGATTTTGGAAAAGGGATTATTGCATAAGAAGTTATCATTGTTGATTTTTTTTCTTGAAAAAAAAAATGCTCCATTAAAAGTATGTAGATATGACAAAAGTTAAGTGGATAAGGGAATAGTGAGAGATCAAGAACAAAATGCCCCACAAAACACAAAAGTAATTGAAAATCTACTTGCCAAATCATACATTCCTTCCTTCTTAATCAATAACGGGTTTTTATTACAAAAAAAAAAATTGGAGAAATACAAGTTGACATGGTTAGGAATTTCTTAACAGATCTCAAACTAATAAAACATAACGGTAGCAAATACATTACAAAGTTTGAACATTGGGTCTGAGGATACAAGTACATTTTAGGAAGATTTATGGAGAGGAGATAGTCTCTAAGCCGAACATCATTATGGACTCTAAAGCATATCTTCTTTCAAGTCTTCCCCAAGGTTCAAAATTTTGATACAGTACGCCCCATATTGGGCGTATCGTATCGTATCTTTTGGGTCCCGATACGCCTGTTTACAGGTGTTTTGGGACCCCACTCCTTTTTAACTCCCCAAAAACCAAATTTAAAAAAAAAAACTAAAAAAAAAATACCATTTCCATGTGTATCTGAGTACCGATGCGCCTCTGCCGATACACAGAGGCGTATCGATTGAACCATGGTCTTCCCCCATTTCTAGACTGTTTTTTGGTGGGTTCCATTTCTACCATTTCTAGATCATTGATTCCTTGCTAGTTGCTACTATGAGCAACTCCTGAACATTAAGATCCTCTTAAAGATATTAAAGACATTGCAGATGGAAAGCAATTATTACATCCTTGAGTTCCTTTAGCACTTCAACAAAACAGTCTTGATCTGATTTCTCACATCAGATCCTCAAAAGGTAATAACATTTACACTTCAAGTTTAAAGCATTATGATCTGATTCTTCGTTTTCATGCACATTCTTTAAAAGTTTAAATGGGTGATCACTGCTTGTCCAAGCACTAAGATCTTCGTATGGTAGGTAGCATACAAATTCATTCATTGTACCCAATAAAGGACATTATCCATGTTGGTCCCAGCCATCAGGAGTAGTAGACTGGATATGGACCTAACTTGAAACCATCGCCCAACCATTATTTTTGACAATCAACCATTAGGACTCATTGGCATTTCTGTGGCTTCCATGATTAGATGGTGCCATGGTGGTAAATAGTTTTGTGCTCATCAGTGACTGTATAGAAGTGAATCCCCATTGTGAAGTTGTTAACTATTGACCGGGAAAAAAAATGTTGTGAAGCCCAACTTTAATAGCTGTTTTTTCTTATTTGTGATCAGAAATGAACCTTCAATTACCTGTCTCACTTTCCTGGTTGTTCAACCCAACAGCTGTCCACCTTAATCTTAGTTGTGGCCATCAATTAACAACATGCAAGGGGGTAATAAAATGTCTTACATGCCAAACAATCATTTAAAATAGGTTTTAAGAACTGGTTGATCAATACTGATAGATAAAAGGACTAGCTGATCCATTGATAAGATCTAAAATTAGTCCTTCCTATTGAAATTAAAGTTAGATTAGGTTTTATGTTTGGAAGCACATAATACATGCAACTTTCTCTTCTTCTATCTGAAATTTGTTTCTACAATACATTTTTGTGCAATATCTTCTCTGTCTCTAAAATATTGTCCTTACTAATTATTCTAATTGCTGTCAAGAACTCTCAATTAAACCATTAATCAAAAGCAGTTTTATTTCATACAATGAACATCTTAGACCTTCCATACAATCCATCAGCATGGGGTGGGCTACTTGAATCCTGTTTAGCCATTCTGTTTTGTCCAGTGACAAATTCATACTCTCCCCTGTCACTACCAAAAAAAAAAAAAGAAAAAACCTTTCCCTCACAACTTAGCCCACTACTATTTCAATGTGCAAGCACAGAACCTTGATAATGAGGTCAATGACCTATAAATTTTGATTGGCAAGGAAGTTCATGACAGAAGCTATTATGATAAAGACAATATTGCTCAGGAAAAGGGAAAGCGTTAGTTTCCTTTTCAACAAAATAGCAAAATAATATCAGCATTCAATACAGAACACACTTTTCAACAAGTTATTGCAAATATCAATTGAAAATGATTGTCAAATTATAAATTTAGTATTCTTTTTACAAGCAAATAAATCATACTCATAAGCTTCATCTAATAGTACCTTCTCTTCTCCATAAGCAAGAAAATAATCACCATCCTGAAAAAAATAAAAATAAGGCAACGACTTAAATTGAAAGCTACCATTCAAGAAAAGGGTTACATTTGAATTCAAACACAAAGATAATAACCCAAAAAGAATTTTATTTCAAAGATGATTAAAATGAGAACACTAAAACAGAAATGCTTATTATTGGTTTTAGACTGGTCACTTTTGTGGTCACCCTGCATCAACCTCAGTTGTCAGGAGCAACTAGAGTATTGGTTGTCATTTTTGTCCATATATGTAGTTGTCAGGAGCAACTACATGTATGCAGTCAATCAAATACAATGGATTTCCTATGGTTCAAATTTTAACTATTAAAAGCAGAAATCATTTTCGTCCATGGAAAAAACTAAAAATTTACTGTGCAGATGCATATGAACCAAAATGAGAAGTAAATTAATAATACTAAGCAAGCATTATGCAAAAAAGAAATAAAGATGGATATTTCCTAGTGGAGACACAAGAAGCAATGCAGAGTTATAAAATTGGATAATGCAAAGAGTGTAAAAAATTTATGACAGAAAGCAGCATCTCCTCACCAAATGTCTGTCCAGAATTTTACATGTCCCTACAAGTCACATATCTTTTTCTTTTTTGGTAGACAAGTCAGGCTGTATCTAATGAATCTCAAAAATTTCTATGGAGAAGTTAGTGTGGCCATCATTCTTGCAAGCTTAGCATTGCATCTACTTGCTTGAAGACTCCAAAGGAACATTCCACAGCCATTTTCCTATTGGTGAGGTGTTCCTTAGGATAACTTCCAAATCCCCAGACAAGCTGTATCCCACTTCAAGAGGTGTTCCCTTTTCTAGTTCCCAATGTTTCCACATAAAAAAAAAATACCTTGGCTTTCTCTAATCTCTTAAAATTGAAATAGGGACCCTAAAACAGAAGAAATACATCAGATCATTAGGAAACGCAGCAGACTTGATGAGGAGGATATATGACTTATGTCAGCTTATTAAAGGGATGCTTATCATTTTTGTAATTATTCCATTCTTTTAATCATCTAACAAAAGTTGATGGTTACCAATCAAAAGGATTACTAATTATGGTTGTCCTGGCATAATGCTCACTAGTTACAGAAGTTTATATAACCTATACCTTTTCTTTTATTCCTCTTTTACATGGTTCAAACAATATAGGGTAATAACAGAAAACATTACAAGATAACATTTGTTCCTTTCCATCCATAAAAGCTTCTGGTATACACATCCAATATCATAGAATAATGTTGCAGGCTTCTAAAAATTTCAACCTCAGAACATTAAAGAATCCAACAAACATCACAACTCATCATGCCAAAGCATGAAGCAGCAGAATTCTACCCTCAAAAAAAGTTGTTTTTCATCTCGCACCTCTCTGTGGGATCTCTATTATGTAATTTTTGTTGACTCATATTAATCATTCTTAATAAATCACTTTATTACTTGTAAAAAAATACCATAAAAAGTTAAAAAGAGGCTCATTTCTTACCTGTTCATCATTGGAATCAGATGGTGAATGCTCTTTGTCTGAATTTCTGGATTCTTTTGGATCGACACTGGCTCCATGTGTCTCAATATTTGAGATGTGATTATCCAATACAGAAATGTCACCGCTACTTTTTCCCTGTTGTGAAATGAGAACATTGAGGTGATTTAGGAAAGCATGCTGCAATCGGTTCAGTGACAAACTAAAATTCCAAGAACATACACAAAGATGACTGACCAGTGCAACTGAGCTGCATGTGTCAATCTCAGTAACAATAGATGGAAAACTCCTCTTTCCTGAAACAAGTTATTTCTGTCATCTTAAGCATTGAAACAAACAAGTCACTTGGTTCAAAGAATATGAAAGTTCATACTCTGTAGAGCAAAGCCACTAAGTGCTTCTTACCCTCAATCTGACCTTCTTCCACCTTGGTTGGGTCAGCTACAGCTTCACCTTCTTCTGGACTTCCTTCTCTGCTAACTGGAGATATTTATACTGATCAGAGTTGAGACAAAATAAAGCTACAAAATGAGTGGCACTCAATTAAATAGCCCAGATTATGCACTTCAAATTTACCCATGGCATAACGTTTTAGCAGCTCTTCAAGTGGTAGATCTACTTCATCCTGCAAAGCTTTCAATTCTTCTTGCCTTTCTTCCTCTGTAATGAGAGCCTCATCTTCCTCAATTGTATGTTCATCATCTTCCTGTCACAAATTAATGCATAAAAGAATCCTTATTTTCATTCTAAGCTAGCACCAAATGCAAAGAACAAGAGAATATCAATAACAAAACACCACACCAAAATATGCTGATCTAGAGAAGATTATTTCACAGGCCTTTGAGCATATAGTAGAAGTTGAAAAATTAATTTGAGGGGCACAAGTAATTTGGGAAACCCACAATGCAGTAGGCAAAGCAGGTTAGAACCAGTGTTAAGATACCTGGCCCAACTCAAATAGACCATTTAAACCACCTCTTCGCTCCCTCTCCCAAACTGATAGTAAAATAAAATAAAATTCCATTATTCAAAAATAGATTCCAGCCAAGTTTGTGAAGAAATTTCACCAAAACAATAATAAATAGTGTTTCGATATGTTAGTGCTATAATATTGTAAGGGCAGTATTGTAACTTTCTATTTTATTCTCTTCACAACCTAATAAAACAAGTCAAATAGGGCTCTCTTCTTCTCAAACTCTTTCTACTCTTTAAAATTGTTTAGCTTCTCCCTCTTAAGCCCCAGATTGATTCCAATTTGGTATCAGAGCCTTCAACGAATCTTTGGGTTTGGCCGTTTGGGATTGCATATCTCTACTTTTTGGTTGCATTTATCAAATTATAAGTTCTGATATCACTATATGTTACAGGTGATATCAGACACTGCATGGAAAGTCTCCACAAGATGGAAAATAAATCCACTTCATGGTGAAGCAACATTTATAGCTTTAGTCAGTTATTTTTTCAAGTCTTTTTTCATCACGGGGATGAATTTTTTCAAGGATTTTTTTCTGAGAAAATTAGAAAAGAATCTAGACTACATGTCTGTGACTACTGAACCTTGATGTTTCCTTCCCAATTCCTGAAAACTCCTACTAATCCAAAGGGTCATGGGTTCTCTAAGCTGTATCCATCAAAGTTCATCTTGATTCTATTCACATTGGGAGGTGGCCATGATAGTTACTGTTTAAGTCTTGCTGATAGCGAGGAAGCCACTGTCATTCAATTACTGGATGTGTCATGCACTGTGAACAGCATGTTACCAATGTTGTCAAAATCTTATGATTTACTATAGGATTCACAATTTGAATTATGAATCCCAAAGTTTCAGATTTGAACTTATTTTCTATCATATGTAGAGGTTAAAGAGCCATTATGTGTGGATTATTTGATTTTCAAGTCAAATTTAAGTCAAACTTGATTACCATCTTACACTTCTTTTGTACATGTGATAAATTTATTGTTTTAGGTACATATATGGTAGATATGGATTTATCAAAATAGCGTTAAGATGATGAGGAAGCCACTGCCAGGTTTCTTAATACTGCTTTGATATTTTAAGGGACGTGGGTAGGTTAGGCCAACTTGATTACCATCTTACTCCATTCAAGGAAATCAGAGTCATTGGAGTCATCATAAATAGCTGCAAATAGCATGTTATACATACAAGAGCATTCTGCAATAGTAAGAGGCTGCTAATGAACCTGAGATTTTGGTGATGGGTATCATCATCAAAAGGATGAAGAACCATTAGGCAATCAATGTCAATTGTCTAGTTGATTGGGGACTAATATAGAAATGATGTTAGGGACAGTGTTTTAAAAGTGGAAGGGGCTTTTTGCATTCTAGGCACAAGGCACAAGGTGAGGTGCACACCTTTTGGAAGCAAAGTTTTTTAAAAATAAAAAAAAAAAACATAAAATGCAAAAATCAAAAAGTTGCAAAAAAATTAAAAATAATGAAAACAATATTAGTTGAAAAATGCATACATAAATTTTAAAATATATGGTTTAAAAAGTCTATTAGCTCAAATTAAGATACATAAGCATAACATATAAAACATATGCAAAGTGAAAAACCTAAACATAAAATTAAACATATAAAACACATCAGTACTCAACAATTGAAATATGCAAAACTTTCAATCTCTTTATTTCATGGCCTAGGTGCATGCTTAAAAAGTACAAAAAGGAGTGCTGAATTTAAAAAAAAAAAAGGTGCACACTTGGGCACACCAAGGCACACTTTTTAAAAGGGGCTGTGCTTGGGCCTAGGCAAGTTGCAAACGCCTTGCTTGTGTGCTTAGTCGTGCACAAGGCATGCCTTTTCAATCACTGGTTAGAAAAGTTGAGCTTCTAGGCATAGAAAGCATCAATAGCATTAGTAACTGCTAGGCCATCAACAACATAGCAATGCAACGATTCGGACTTACAATTAGGAAGAGGGTAAGTTACATACCTAAACATAATGAGACCTTGATCAATAAAAATGTTTTAAAAGGCATGGGAGGCATATGCTTGGAGTTGGAGGTGTGCCTCCAAGCAAGGCGCCCCCAAAATCCCCTAATGTCTATGCCATAGGTGCTGATGTATCTTCATTCTTCTTAATACAAGACATCTTTCAGAAAAAAAAGAAACAAAAAAGACAAGATCGTCCCTCTTCTTCCTCCTCAACCCCCTCCTCCTAAGGAGCCCTCCACCTCTTACATTCTGAACTATACCTCACACCTCTAGAAAGTGAAATGCCTCACATCATGTCTCTACGTTTTAAAACATTGATCAAGATATACTCAAGACAATCCAAATGTATTGGTTCCAGTGTAAAAAAGGTCTGCATCATGCACACTTAGGCTCATGGGCAAGGTTCTTATTGCATTGAACACCTCACTTGGCTTGTTGCTAAAATTTAATGAATGAACTTTGGTTTTGATTTTGAATACACAATTTTTATATTGTAAGTTGTATATATAATGTTTTGAAACAGTTTAGCCTGTACCTATAAGCTATAATCCAAAACAATGGCATTAGAAATCCTGAGAACAACCCATCTAATAAACTAATAGGACTGGGCATGAGAAGGACCAGGTGAATGAAGAAATGGAGTTGATATGGTGCTTGGTTTCAATTGAGAAATCTATTCAAGTGAGTGAAAATGGAGAAGATAAAACATAGACAACTTTGGTAGATTGAAGTAATGGCAGAAAAGCTAAGATGGCCTGTTGGAACAAGTTGGTACATTTGAGTCTTGCAGGTGGGTTTTTTGCCTCATTTTTAGGTATACATTCTCTTATTTTACAGTATTTACAACTTGATGTTGCTAGTCAATGTATATGTCAGCATCAGACATTGATAATGATCTGACTACATTAGGACCTTGTCTATACCAAACCTTACAGTTTAATACTGCCCTAGTGCCCCAGATGCTATGTTTTTTTCTCTTCATAACCAGATCAGAGAAGGGACACCAAACCCACAAGCCCCTAGCAGAATCTGGTTTTGTGAGATTAGTGGTGTCTGACATATACATGGATTCATTATGTTTATGCATATACATTCAAATCCATGTTACTACCAGGATGTTGGAGAATTTATCATTAATAGTGAAGAAGCATGGAAGAGAAACACTTACTGATTCATCTTCAGATTTAATATCATAATCGCCATCAACATCCATGTTCTCTGACAGGGGTTCTGCTCAAAATGTGTAAGCTTTCTGAGAAAGTCATATCAAATTGAATGAGACAAACATAAAGTTATGCTTACCATCAGTGTGCTTTGTGCTTCCAGTAAGGTCTTCATTGCCTCCTTTATCTTGATTATGGGGATGTTCTAATGCAGAACCACGCATTGATTTACACGGGAATGGCATGTCCACCAGATTTTCCGCAAGCATCGTAGAGTACCTGAAACAATTCAGCAATTGTCATATCATGGTTATACAATATGCACAACCAGCTGATATTGCACAATGCAGTAAATTTTTGAAACCCATGCTCTCATAAATATGCCACATTTGTTTTTAGCTTTAAAAGAAATGGAATTAGCTTTCTACCTTTCAGTCTGTCCTAAAAGGAAATCAAGCTGCTTATCAAGTGCCTTCTTCTTTTTCTCCTCTAGTTCTAGTTGATGCTTGTAAAGAACCTGAAATCACATTTTGTAACAGTCTTCATTAAAACAGACTAGGAATGGAAATCATTGGCATTTGATTGAGTTATAAAATTATCATATCTATGAACTTGCCAGCTTTTCTATTTTCATCCAGAATTTCTTTACATCCTTCGATATATTGAGTGCAACTTTTCTCAACCGTTGCTCTTCTTCCTGAATTTCAAAAGAACAATAAAAATGAGAAAACAATAACTTGATTCAGCTTCAATCTTTAAACTTTAAGACTATATCACATAAAAATAAGATAATGTGTATAAGGGGGTCCAAGAGATCTTTCTATATCTTGTAGGTAATTATTCTTCTTCAATTTATTAGATAAATGATTAACTTTTTAGCAGTACTTTCTGGAATTCTTTTTTAAAGGCATTTTTTGTAGATTTTTATTATTATTTATTTTTATATAATATTTTAGTTTGAGAAAACAAACCTTCACTTTCTTTTCGCCCCTTGTAGCCTGGTCCAGCATGTTCTTGCTGGCTCTTACTGCAACCTTCTTTGCCTGAGCTAGTTTCCATTTTCTTTCTGCCTCAAAGTCCTGACAACCAGTTGCATAGTAAGCAAGATGTAGAAATAATGCCCACATGCATAATCTATCTGCATAATTAAGAATTATGATATGATACAAATTATTTCCATAGATTACATCATTCTCAAGAAGATGCAACAATAAAAACTAGATGCGTGCCTTTGACAACCAAACCATCTCCTCTAAAACATGATCCCAATGAGCTTTAGGGCGGCGAGGTTCCCTGGGAGCTTCAAGTGCCTAAAATAGCCAAATTACAATCACAACCCTATCCATCAGAAATAAATATTGCAGCAGTAAAGCCTAAATTAAAGGGAAATAAAATAAACACTGGGTATTTCCAATGTATCAGCCTAAATTATAGGGCAATAAAATAAAAAATAGGTATTTCCACATATCCAGAATAAATTAATCATCTTAAGCTAGGAAAGACCGAAGATATGATGGCTCATAGTGATCCATTAGATATCCAGAATTCCAAATTAGATAAGGAACCCTTTCATCAGACTTGAATGAGATTAGGCCAGCTTTAAAAAGGTTTTTCCTACATTCCTGGCTTGCATTACTTTATATATATTTGTCCAATCAATGTTTCATCTGAAGAGAGCCGAACAATTCAGCAAATGGAAAAATACCAAGCTCATCTAAATTCTTCAACTTAGCTTAGTTATTTCCATGCAGTTCTTCACATGTTTACTTGGATGAAGTGATGAACCAGTCAGTCCAAGACAAATATATTCTTGCGGAACCTCTTCATGGCACTCTTTGGGGTTAGAAATTTTCAGCCAAGGACACCTGCTGAAAATTTTTCCTCATGGCCAAGAATCAGAGGAGGTAAGATGGCCAGAATAATCTGGAACTGTCTACCATTTGCTATTTGCTGGAATATATGGAAGGAAAGGAATAAAAGATTACTTGAAGACAAGGAATGGAAGGCGGACAAGTTGGTGGTGGCTGTTGGCAAATCTGTGGCAGATTAAGTTTTGATATTGCCCAAGTTTTCTCAGGTCAAGAGAGAACACTTAGGAGAAAGCTTATGGGAGGTGGTGGGGTTACAAAATTGTAATATGGGTGAAAATATGTAGTTTTGTACTTGTTGCTGTTTTTAGGTGCTACATACATACATACATAACAAAAGCTTGCAATGTAGGATAAATAAAAAACTCGTTTTTTTAGTAAAAGGTAAAGTACATTTGTATTCCCAAAAATTGGGAGGGATAAAACTCCCAGAGATGTGACTGTACAAGCACAATAATCTGTATTATAATCAAAGCATTACAGAGAGTGTACTAATTACAAGAAGAGAATCTGTAGTGATGTGCACAGCTTTAGCCCAAGAGAAAATCTTGGCAGCCATGTTGTGAATAATCCCATCAGTTTGCAAGGCTTTGTTTTCAAACACCCTGCTGTTCCTTTTTCCATCCAAATAGGCCATATTATAGCAGCTGGAATCATGTACCATAGGGTCTTCCCATTGCTGGACAGACCTTCCAAGCACCAGCTCTCCAAAAAGCAGAGATGGAATGGAGAAAACCCAGTTCAGGTGAAAGTTACCCAGAACATGAACCCAAATGGATCTGCTTATAAGGCAGTGTAGAAAAAGGTGGTCGGCTGTCTCAGCATTTGAGCTGCAGAAAGCACAATCAGCTGAAGCAATGGTAATGCCTCTTCTAATCAGCTTGTCTTTAGTGAGGCATTTACCTAAGGCTGCAATCCAAACCATACTGTCAACTTTGGACGGTACTTTCCAGGCACAGTCTTAAAAGGAAAGGGATTAAGGATGTCTGTCAAAAGAGAATTGTTGCATCATGGATTTGACTCAGAAAACTCCCTTCCTATCCTACTTCCATGTTCCGCAGCCTTCCAAATAATTAGCAGGATGAAATTGCTGGAGAAGGCTAAGCATCTCTGACAACCTCTCAATCTCCCAATCAAAAAGGTCCCTTCTAAATTTGGGAGCCCAAACTCCATTAGGGCCAGCCAAAGAAAACATATCAGCAACTCTAGCTTCCTTTTTTGATGGCTAGGTTGTAGAGGCCAATTTTGTATAATTCAGCTAGAATTACTACTTCCATACTAGGTATCTAACCAGAACCTGAATCGGGATCCATTAACAAATTTCAGGGAGATACCTTGCAAAAAAATGAGGTTTGGATCTTCATCTTCTGGATGCCTTGCTATACTGCTCTACTGGTGGTTTGGATAGAAAGAAGATCATTGTCAATTATCCACATGGAACATCCTGGACTTAAGTTGGTTAACTGATGGGAAAATGAGCATTTGACTTCTGGAAAGAGTGCCAACAACTTAGACCTTAGTGTAAAAGGGAGTTTGCGGCAATGAAAACATTTTATTTTAGTTTCCACTAAACAAAACTTTATCAACCAAAGGGTGATAAGAGTAAAATGATCAAATACAAAGGTAAGACAATGAAAAAGGCTCCAGTAAGAGGCCAAAAAACACCAAACATACAAAGCAAAGAAAAGCAGAACAATCATTTCCAAAGGGAGAGGAAAAAAAAAAAAAAAACATAACTATATAAGAACTTTCACAAACTAACCTTTTGACGCCTGGCTCTTGTATCATGATCAAGCCTGGATCTAGGACCTTTTGAGGCCATGGTTAACCTTGCAAATACTTATATCATGAAGGATCTGTATATTGGCAAAAAGAAAACATAATAAAACAGCGATTAATAAAATTCAGGAAAGATCATTCTGCAACAAACAACACCACTGAAGCACTAAGGTGGAGGAAAGCAAGCAAATGTATTAATGATGAAAAGATTCCTGACACAAGATAGATGCTCAAAGATGTGCTTTCAGTAATGCATTATATGCATAATACTCAGCCAAAATGATGCAAATCACTACCTACATTTTGGATGATTAAAAGAAGAGAGTAAAAAAGAGCAAATATACAAAAAGCAAATTCCTAGTCAACTAAATTATCAAAAAAATTCCTAGTCAACTAGGATTTCATAAGAATACACTGCTTGATCATATCTTGAAATTTCACACAATAACTTTTTGGTCTAGTCTCATTAAAATCCCTTTTCTGAACATCAATCTCTCAATGTGCAATTTCATAGTGATTAATTCAGATGAAAGAGACCTGGAGAGAAGTGCAACAATTTTAGGCTGTAAAGTTAGGTCCTTGCCAGTTAAATACATAGGCATTTACGTGGGATGTGGTGGTGAAGACAATTACTAAGAAATTGGAGGCCTGAAAGAAAAAACTACCTCTCTTTTTTGTGGGAAAGAATAACTCATAACGTCCACCTTCTCCGATCTCCTTATATATTTTCTCTCAGTCTTCAAAGCCCCCATGAGGGTAGTAAGAAGAATTGAAAAGAAAATTGAGACTTGTCAGAGAACCAAAATATTACAAGTCTGCCTATTTAATAGGAGTCCAGTATGTAGATCCAGAAAACACTTGGATTTGAGAAGGATAGGGGACAAGAATACTACTCTGTTGGGCGAGCAGTTATAGAAATTTCCCATTGAATTCAACTCCCTACAGCATTTGGTAATCAAGAACCAAGTATGGCTTAAATGCTAATGGATTGGGTTCTGCTCTAGCTATCCTTCCCCCCCTTCAATGCCCATGGGAAGCCATTGTAGCAACTCACCTGTTGTTTATGCATTGCATTTAATATGACCCATTGTGGGATCAAGGATGAAATTTTGGGAAAAAATATGGTGGGGTAACCAACCCTTGAGCCTCTCTTTCTCCAGAATCAATATTGAGTTAAGTCTTGGATCTTTTAAGTTATCTCAGGGATGCCTTGTTCAGCTCTAGTGGGGAATATGTACTCATGTGCATCCTTCTTCAAAACACAACAGTGACAACACATCAATTTCACCATCTCAAGCTTTCCCTTCTATTGCCATATGGAACAGCCCCTCACCTCCAGAAGTTAAAGCATTTTGTTGGAACACCACTTTAGAGATAATAAACACAAAAGAAATGCTAGAAAGATCATGGAAAACTTGATCTCATGTGTGTGTTATTTTCCCAACAAGTGGGGAGAATATTCATCACCTTCTCCTGTGCAAGTCATACTGTCAATATGCTTCTCAGATATGGAACCACTTTCTTCTCTTCGGAATTTCTTGGACATCTCTATCAAATATCATTAACCTGTTTTTCAGATCAGTTATTGCCCTTAGTACAAGAAAATAAATAGATCATGTGCATTATACTAGAACAACAGTTCTATAGAGTTATAAGAAGAAACAAATGCAAGAACTTTTAAGAAAAAAGGAATGAAGCGTTCAAAATGCTGATATAACTCATCATACAAAGGGCTGGCCAGTGATTTAAAAAGGCGCGCCTAGGTGCACAGGCAAGGCGCATTTTGGGGTATGCACCTCGCCTAGGTCCTAGGCGCACACCTAGTGCACCTGATGCACCTTGCGCCTCAGCCCAGGCATGCGCCTTTCTAAAATTTTGCGCTTTTTGCCTTTTTTTTGAGTACCACGCCCCTCGAGGCAAGCCCAAACAAGTCTATGTTAGGGTTTGAAATTCTTATTTATCACATGAAAAATAATGATTTTATAACTTTAATTGCCTTTCAAGAAAATATTTTATTGGAATGAATGAATGAACAACATTAGCAAATAGGGAGTTCTCGGAGCTTTGGTGAGCAAGCGAAGTAAGCGAACCGGAGTGGATTTCTAGTTCTTCAGATGGGCAGGACAATGCAAGAGCCAACCATACTACTTCCGTTGCTCATACAAGTAGTTCTTATGCAGTTGCAAATCATGTATCCACCTTAGGTAAAGAGGGACCTCCCTAGAATATAAACTCAGGATCATCTGAGCACATGACCAATATATCTACCCTCTTTAGTTCTTACCAATTGTGCTCTGGTAGAGATAGAGTCTCTACAGTAGATAGTTCTCACATTCCCATTGCTAGGAAAGGGACATTTAGAGTGCCTAATGACATCACTTTATCCTTTGCCTTACATGTCCCTAAACTCCACACTAATCTTCTTTCAGTAAGCCCTCTGATAAAAAATCTGAACTGTTTAGTGACCTTTCTTCCTAGTAATTGTATTTTGCAGGATCTAGAATCAAAGAGGACGATTAAGAGTGGTCATGAGGTGAATGGAGTCTACCTTCTAGATGAGATTCCAAGACATCAGAGCCATCATGTTAATAGCAGCAATAGTAGTGGATCAGACATCAGAGTCAGTGAATCAGATATTATGCTCTAGCATAATCGTTCGGGTCATCTTTCATTTCATTGAGATTCTTGTTTCCAAAGTTGTTTGAGTATGTTCAGTTGTCTAGTTTGGAATGTGAAAGTTGTCAGTTGGGAAAGCATTGTAGACATTCTTTTAAACAAAGTAATAAAAGAAGTTCCTTTGCTTTTGATATTGTCCATACTTATGGGGTCCTTACCACATTTCTTCCATGGGTGGTTAGCGTTATTTTCTTTTGTTTGTGGATGATCATACACGGCATTCTTGGATATATCTTATGAGATCATGTGATGAAATACCCATTTTGGTGCGACAGTTCTACAAGATGGTTTTCACACAATTTGGAGTGAGGACTAAAGTCTATAAATCAGAAAATGCTAGAGAATACTTTGAGAATGACTTGTTCTCATACTTTTTGGAGCATGGTATGATTCATCATAGTAGTTGTGCATACACACCGCAACAAAATGGGGTAGCAGAGAGGAAAAATAGACATATTATGGAAGTGGCAAGGAACCTTATGGTGTGTGCCTCAATTCCTATTTGTTTTTTGGGGGATGTAATTGTCACAACCGTGTATTTGATTAACCGTGCTCCTTCACGCACTTTGGGGTTTAAGGCACCTTTCAATTGCTTTTTCCCAACGGGGAGATATTTCATATACCTTTAAGAGTTTTTGGGTGTGTCTCATTTGTTCACATTCTTGATCCTCATCGCAAGAAATTGGATCCTAAGGCCAAGAAATGTGTTTTCCTTAGGTATGCTCAAAACCAAAAGGGGTATTGTTGTTACAATCTAGTGTCGGGGAGCAGGTTTGTTACTATGGATGCTTACCTTTTTGAGTCTTCTTTCATTTCTTGAGCGGTTCTCCTCAGAGGGAGTGATTTGGGGAGGAGAATTCACAACTTGTCCCTCTTTCGGTGTCATCTGTCCCTTCATCTGATACACTTATTCCACCATCAGCAACTACAGTCCCACTGCCCGATCCACTATGACCAGCCTCACAAGTCTATCAGCACCACCAAAAGAGGGTTGACTCCACACATGCTCAGATAGAAGAACCTGCACCACTCTCCATTAGTCCATCTGAGAATCCAAGTTTGACTAATACAGTTCCAGGTATTTCTCTTCAGCCTAAGCCTATTATTTCCCCCAATAATAATGTTTCTGTACCTAACACTGTTGTGGCAGTTGATCCCTCTGATCTTGATCTTCCCATTGCACTCCGCAAATGGAAGAGAAAGTGTACAACCCATTGCATTTCACACCATCTCTCCTATAGTGCCTTATCACCCTCCTACCATGCTTTCTTTTCTTCCTCGGATTATGTGTCTATTCCCAGGAGTGTCAATGAGGCTCTCTCCAAACCTGAGTAGAAACTAGTTATGCAAAAAGAAAAGGAAGCCTTGGTTAAAAATCAGACATGGAAAATAGTTGATCTTCCTACATACAAGGAGATAGTCGGATACAGATGGGTATCCACTGTGAAGTTCAGGGCTGATGGCAGCATAAAGAAGTACAAGGCAAAGTTGGTTGCAAAAGGGCATACAGAGACCTATGGTATTGATTACTTGGATATTTTTGCACCAGTTGCTAAGATGAGCTTAGTTCGGATTCTCTTGTCCCTAGCAACTACCTATTCATGGTCTCTATTCCAGCTTGATGTTAAAAATGCTTTCCTTAATGGTGATCTGTAAGATGAGGTATATATGGACATTCCAGATGGTTTTTATGAGAATGTTGGCAAAGGAAAAGTTCGCAAGTTGAAGAAGTCACTATATGGCTTGAAACAGTCACCTAGGGCATGATTTGATAGGTTCAAATGAGCACTTACCCATTTTGGGTACACACAGACTCAATCCGACCATACTCTCTTTGCAAAAAGGAGAGATGCACTCTTGTTAGTATTGATTGTATATGTAGATGATATAGTTGTTACGAGAAATGATCTGAAAGAGAGTGATGCACTCAAGAAGCCACTACAGCAAGAGTTTGAGATCAAGGATCTAAATGAATTGAAATACTTTTTGGGGATTGAGGTTGCAAGATCCAAATATGGGATTTTCATCTCTCAGAGGAAGTATGTGTTAGACCTATTGCAAGAGACTAGGAAGCTAGGAACTAAACCAGTTGATACTCCTATTGACCCAAATTATAGAATTAATGCTTTGGATGGTGAGTTGGTTAAGGATGTGGGAAGATATCAAAGGATGGTAAGTCGACTACTCTATTTATGTATGACACGTCCGGACATCTCCTATGTTGTTAGTGTTGTGAGCTAGTATATACATGCTCCTCAGGTTCAGCACTGGGAAGCCATTAAGAGAATACTTGCATCCTGGCAGAGGGATTCTTTTCTCAAACCATGAAAATTTAAAGGTGGAGCCCTACACAAATGCATATTGGGCAGGTTGCTTAGATGACAAGAGATCTACATCAAGGGTATGCACCACCTTTGTGGGTGGAAACTTGGTCTCATGGAAAAGTAAAAAACAGTAAGTTGTGGCTAGATCAAGTGCAGAGGCTGAATATAGATCTATGGCTCATGGTGTTTCAGAACTATTTTGAATGAGATCTCTACTGAGTGAGATTGAAATAAAAGCTAAGAAGCCCATGATATTGTGACAGCCAAGCTACAATCAATATTGCCTACAATCCAATTCAGCATGACAGGATTAAACACATTGAGGTTGATAGGCACTTCATAGGAGAAGTTTGCTTGCCTTATGTCTCCTTTGAATACAATTGGTTGATGTTTTTAACAAAGGGGTTGCAAAGAATAAGCTTGAATACAATCTACGCAAGTTAGGAATGTGTGACATTTACTCCCAACTTGAGGGGGAGTTTTGAGGTTTTAGACAAATCGTGTAGTCTATAGTGGTAGTTTTTTATTATTTATTGTTTAGATAGGAAGTGGGGACCACGACACTCTTGTTAGGTCCTTTTTAAGCAGTTATTTTAATTGTTTTATGCTGTTTTATGTGTTAGCCACCCTATAAGGGCATATTTGTCTTTGTACTCTTTATTATTTCAAACTATAAATAACAGTGAAGAGGGCGGCCAGCATTATTGCTCTCTTTTCTCTCTCAAATCTCTTCTCTTCCTTTTCTCCTTTCTTCTCTTCTTTTTCAAGAAATATTCTTTTATTTTACAGATCTTTTATTTCAACACCTTTCTATTTTGGTAAGTAGAAACTCAATAAGCTGGAACATGGAGGCTTTCTATCTACACTCCACAAAGTAATGTCCTCCTCAATGGTGGCATTTCAGCTTTCTTCCACAATTTGTAAATTCATAATGAAAAAGGACAGTAAAGGTCCATGAAGAACTAATGAGATAATTTACATCGCACCAGTTGAACAGGATTGGTGTTAAGCATGTTCAGGACACAACTAGCAGCATTTACTTTGAAACTCCTCCAAGGAGCTATTTATGCTATAATGTTACTCTTACAATTCCATCCCCATTAAATTTCAAAATCATATCCTCGTGTCTGGGAATACAACCAGACCTTGCGATAATTTCAGTAACATAGTGATTTTACCCAAAAAAAAAGGTACCCTAGTGGGCATTGACAATACCAAGTGGCACTGTTTTTTCCCTAGAACCTTTAGGTGGTTCCCATCCCAACAAAACCTTGGTAAAGTATTTTGCCCACGTTTATTTCCTAGACCATTAGATAGAAAGCAATAACTGAAAATATATGCAGGTAAGATTGCTTCTTCGTCAATGTTGAC
Source organism: Nelumbo nucifera (assembly GCF_000365185.1). The sequence continues at coordinate 904,784 of NW_010729244.1, read as the reverse complement.
AGGGAATTTTAAAGCAATTTAATTAGTAACCACAGAGCGGATTTAATGGTGAATTCACAGAATTTTATGGTCAAGGATTTAATGTTGCCGAATGTAGATGGGTAATAAACTCAACCCAACTTAACGATGACCAATCCCAACTATATGGGTTCTGATACATTGTTACATGAACCTGCAGTAAAATTTTGTAACGACTACTGAATCAAACCTGACCATTGGAAATGATTTCAGGTTCATGGTACTCGAAAGATCAGCTAAACTATCATATATCTCTCTAATCAATTGTTTTAGCTGCCACAACTTCGATGAAAAAAAAAACTTTCTCTTTCAATATAAGAGGCTAAGAGATCCAGATTATACAGAACTGAACACACTCTAAAATGTGGTCAGAAGTGATTAACCAAGATGTAAAGATGAGAGGAGGGAGAACGAAAGAGGAGGGAAGTCTAATAGAGCAGTCAGACTCCTGGTTGAAACAATGGAGACCGTCAGAGAGCACCCCCCCCCCCGAATTCAGATTCTACTGTGAGAGAGAGAGAGAAGAGCAATAAGTATTGTACCTGGTATGTATCTCAGTTCGATTCCAAGGGCAACAGTTAGATTACGCTAGAGTTTCATCATCCTCCTAGGGTTTTGCTCGACTGTGAAGAGAAGAGGACAGAAAAACAGAGAGAGGACTCCACTTGTAACCTCCACTCCTGTCGTCTGTTGAGGTCGCTCCTGCACGTTTCTCCTTCCTTTCTCGCTTCTCCTTAGCAGAACACTATACCTAACACAGAGTAGAATTTCAAGATGACACGTTTGCGGAAATTCAAACAGCCGTATACGTTCTCAATCCTCCCCTTCTTCTTCTACACTGCATTTATAATCAGAAAGGCACGGAACATTTTGTAGAAACCCTGAAATGTCTGAAGTTTTCTCTTTTATCTCCTCTTTATGTTCTGGATCGAACTACCTGGCGGAGCTGAAAAGAGAAATGGCTAAGAAAATCGTTTACGTCCTCCTGAAGAGAAACGCAGAGGAAGGTAACAGCGAATAAAATAAGTGATAGTTGGTCGCCACCGACGGGGAGGCGGTGGACACTTGTTGCCGGAGCCCGAAGGTGAGGCGGTCGGGTGGCAGAGAGAGACAGGAGGAGAAGGAGGAGGAAGGTAGGGTTTAGTTCACGCCTTCTAGTTTTTACCAGTCCTGTGTTTTTTCTGGAGATCGAGATATGTTAAATTGTTAATTACCTTCTCATTTATCATTAATCATGAATATAGCAAAATGAGGCTTGACAAGGCTTGGCTTAACTCGGCTCGGCTCGAGATGGTTTGCGTAGAGCCGTAGATTATAGAGTCTAGTACCAAAAGAGTTCTATGGTTCATCTGATCTGAGAATGGATACCGTTCATCGCGGTTCGTGGATCAATCGACGTGCATCCTCGACAATCAACCGGGAGCCGGACTGGTTCAAAGCCGTCCAAGTAAAATGGTAAACTATTGTAAAAATTCAAGGTAAATGGGAAAAATGAAAAATGAAAATTTTGAAGAAAGAACAGATTTGACATCACTTACCGGCGCCCGGGCCCGAGACCGAGACCGAGACCGGCCAGAAATTAAAAAAATAAATAAAAAAGATTTTTCTTTTTTATTTAATAAAAAATCATTTTATTTATATTAAAATTTGTATATTAATACCATGTAATTTGGGTCTAATCTCACTTTAGTACCCGATTTTTAAAATGTGCCAATGTATTACCTGAACTCTCAAAACGTCCAATTTAATCCTTATTATTAGAAGTCTTTCAGTTATTTATACCACATGATGATGTTTACGACTTGATGGTTGTTGTAGTTTGATTTATTAGTGAATTAGATCTGTTTTATCGAGTGGAAGATTAGTTCTGTTTTATACTTCTATGTATGTATATATTGATCTGTTTTCTCATAATGTTGTTGCAAGAAAGTTGGATTTGATAGCGTTTTCCAATGAAATTCATAGTTCATATATTTAAATTTAGAATGAGGAAGATTTTGCAATTGTGCCAGAGGTTAGTTGATGGACAATGTGCCAAGAGTTTCGATGTTAAGTTGGATTTATAGGACTACACTACATTGGTATGTGAGATTTAGCGAAATCCACAAGTTTTTTTTTTTTTAAGGCAAAGGCTAATTTCATTAAGAATGCTCAGAATCCCAAATATAATCCATGAGAGTACAATCAGTAATAGTAGACAAAAAAAAATGGAAATGCCAATAAAGGAGGACTGGCCTCTCAAAGTCACCCCTTTCCATGGCAATCGCAATTAAAAACTTCAGACTTGATAGGTGAAATGGAGAATGCCAACCATTACCTCACCCAGGCTTGGACATAACAGACATCTTGCAAATGTAAACTCCACCCCAAAGGAAAGTTTTATTAAAATAGTTAGCAAACCATCCCTAGGCATGAGGCAAGAAAAAGGCAATCCTTTCCAAAGTTTAAAATCATCCATAAGTGTCACATCCCCACTAAGTGATGGTGGTCCTAAAAAAGTGCCAAAAGGGGATCCTTCGATAACTGAAAGGTTGGACAATGTTGGAGACTGGACGGAAACGATTGGGCTGCATTGGAAAAATTTATGCCAAAACAAAGAATGTTCCTCCTCACCGAAGAACAACTCACTGAAATACACCACACCAGAATGCATCCCATGGAAGAAGATACTCCCAAAAATAATGTCATCAATAAAAGCATCCACATATATCTTCTTAGAACAAGTCATCGTATAGACCCATGTTAGTAACAGCAACATCTTCAACTTTTTCAAAATTAAAGCCATTGAAGAACAATTCGTAGAGGAAGAACCACTTCTCAAAACAAAGACGAGCCATTGTATCCAATCCATGCATGGAGAAACCAATGGAAAAATACAACAATCGATTGACAAAAAAAAACGCCACCATGTCTATGAAAAATGTGCTGTAACAAAGGAAAAACTCGCATTTGCGAGAGGAAGACTCTCATCAAGTGAAGCAAGAGGGATACTCGCATAAGTTGGTCTGCATTGGGGATTACTATGGTTATGGTTTCTTCAGTTGGATCTTTATTTGGTTATGGTTTAATAGTTTTTTAACCAATTTTGTGCAGAAAAAGATTTGGAGAATTTTGAATGAGAAAGATTTAAAGGAAGAATGGGAAATGAAAGGGAAACCTACGAATCTAGAAGGACAATGACTAAAGGGTCATTAGGTCTATGTACAGGGAGTTATGGATCGCTATAACAACAATGCAGAACAATGTTGTGTTGCCTATTCAAACTACACTTGTCACACTACACAAGACCTGGAATATGCTCTTGCCTAGATAAAGAGAGAAGGAAAAGTTTCCTCCTCGGATCTTCAAATTCATTGGTAGGAAGGGTAGGAATGTTGCTTATGGTGGTTGTTTTTGTTGTGGTTTTCATGTCAGTCTTATCTGTCGTTAATAAAGGATTGGTTATTGATGAGGGCAGATTTGGCCCTCCAGTGAAATTGCGACACGTGGCACCTCGTGACAACTAGGCAAACACCCAGGCAACAACTTACCAAGTTGGTGTCCCCCCCGGGCACCGGTCTGGCTGGCCTGGGGCGACCTGGCACGG
>NW_010729244.1:855880-897551 GCF_000365185.1 Nelumbo nucifera | reverse complement strand
GGCAGTTCGCCACCAAGCAGTTCTCCCCCAGGGAGTTCGCCACCAAGTAGCTCATCACCAAGGCATGTCACCACCGGGTCAAACAACGAGTACTTAGCCAAAAAATTTATACATCACAAAAAATGGTACGTGACCAAAAATGGTTACATCAGTTATGTATATCTATTTTGTTTTTCTTGTATTTTCTTAGCTCTTTTCCTAACTCTTTTGCATGTCATGCAATCAATTGATGCATTATCGATTCCTTGCTTATGTTTCTATAATGAACTATGAAGGTTTCATAAACACTTAGGATTGCGAAAGACAAGTCAACTAAAAAGAATTCTTTATCAAGCATTACTTCATGTCTTTCATGTTTGGATGGTTGATAAAGAAAATTAGATTACACCCGAATGGCATTTGCATCCTTTTATATGCCACTTAACGGTGATTAACAATTTTGAACTAAACTATGACATTTTGGGAGTTTAGTTACTAGATTGTCACATTTTGAAATTTGGGTACTCATGTAAGACTAATTCCAAAGTACAAGGTATTAATATGCAATTTACCCTATATTAAAAGACATCAAAACCCAAAAATAATGAAAGATCTCACTATTACTTAAAAAAAGAGAAGATACCGTGATAACACGCACCACTTAAAACTTTTAAAAATGTCAAAACTATCCTTCAAAAGAAGACATTGTTCAATTGTCTTCTACATTAACAACTGTTCATTGTCTTCTACCAATTCCACAACCGACCTAATATGCTTTTGAGATGATGAAATGCATAGTAGAAAATGCGGTTTTGGTAAACACTTTCCTTTTGAATCGAAATATGAATACACAATGCAAGCATTCCATTTGAATAGGAATATGGACGAATCAAATTTAGATGTAGATGTTTTCCTTTTTCCAACACCAATCTACCCTTTCAAGTAGTTTCAAGTATGGTAAGGTTCGGTAATCCACTCCGGTGAGTGTGTTTTCTTGTAAGATTTATTTATTTTTTTTTCATTTTTTCGATATGAAGAGGATTGATTCTTTGACCTTCCAAAATGTGACTTAGTAGTCATTTGGTGGTGGCTTTGTGATCCAAGTTGTACATGTGTAAGGATAATAAGATCATTTAACTTTGTAACCGAATAGTGAGGCAAGCAAAGGCTACAGATTAGTGGTGGAGCTGCAAAAACAATTTGTTGGATTTTAATCTCATTAGAGATTAAATCCAATGGGGTTTGATTGATCAATTACATGAAAAATACATCTGCACACATGTATTGAAAAATAGTTTTTTCTCTTACTAAAACTAGTTTTTAACTTGTTCCACATTGGAAAATTACAAGACTTGTTTTGAGTTTTTAAATAGTAGCTTATTTACACTGTTTAAAAATAAAGAGGAGAATATGGAGGCTTGCTACCTTACAATGTGCGGCACAATGAGGCACTTTAGAGGCGCACTTTGCTCGCCTATTCAATCGAGTGTGATTAAGAGGCACTATTCAAAGTTAACAGTCGTTAACTGTTAACTACCGTTTTAACATACACAATTTTTGAAATTGTAACTGTTCAATGAGCCTTTTCTGAACCAGCACCTTTTCTACTCCATGATTATTCAAAAATTATTTAAGGAGCGTGAATCAAGCAATTGCACACACAGGTTTTTGAAATCACTCCTGTCTCTCTTAGTTCGGTTTGTTATTATCTCACAGAAGGTTTCTTTAGAGACTCTCTATTGCTATTTGCAAATTCTCGCCCAAGACTCTGTTGTATCTTGGGAATGGATTTGCTTGTAACCCAATAGCAAACTCAGTGGAATTGAGTGGGGGTAAATAATGTTCTAAAGACAATGTCTTCAGACGCACCTCAAAGCTTCTCCTTCAAGTTCCAATAACCCCAATTCCCCAATACAATTTGATCCAAATGTTTAGGTAACACGATGTCATTGTTAGATTTGACACTGCTTCAATTCAAAATTAGATAGAAAACCAGGTTGAACTTGTTTTAGCCATGGCTTTTAAGTTTTAACCTTCAAATGGAGGCTGAGCTAGAAGCCCGAATTACTTCAAATGGGTAAGAGAGTTGTTGATGACTAACAATGAGAACAATTGAAGTACATTATAATTTGGTAGAGACCCAATATGACTACATACACGTAAAGAGATTATTTCAGGCATTCTATATGAGTAGTTCTTTATTGTGGTTGTGCATGGTGAGCGTGGAACATTTAGAACTACTGAAACTGGTTATCAAAAAAGTGTTGAGAAAGTGATTGAGGAAAAGAATGTCTCATTGCTAAATAATTTATCGTAGAAAGGTTATGATTTCATGGTATCGTTTTAGGAAAGAAAAGCACATTGTAGACTTGAAAAGAGAGAAGAATAGAGATGGTTTAGAATTCTCACAAGAAGGGCATTTGGATGGTTGATAAAATAAAGGGAAAATTCTCAATTAGTACCCTGTACTTTGGCTCGAGTGACAATTTGGTCCCCATACTTTAAAATGCGACAATCCAGTACCCAAACTTTCGAAATGCGACAATCTAGTACTTGTTGTTAATGGACCATTAGTTATGTATATCACGTAACCTCATGTGCGATTTAATACTTTTGAAAATATCAAAATTACCCTTGAAAATAAAACACACTGCTCATAATCTTCTTCCTCAAGAAAATGAAACAGAGCCCAAGCTCTTTTTCACAAACAAGATCTTTTCTAACAACCTAAGCTTGCATTGAGCAACATCACAAAGACCTATAAATGTTTATTACAATACTTTTCGCAACACCGACACAATGAAGGTCCTTCTCACATTGCAAGCCTGCTAAATGCTATGCAAATGGACCTACGAAGTGCAGAGATACTTCTATTTGTTTTGGCATCGGAATGTTCCGAATGATTCAAAAGACAAGGAACCTACAAAACAAGTAGATTTCCACCATGAAACTGTTGGTTGCTAGGGGCCCAACCACCGATCCAATGGTTCCTAGTTGCACTAACCTTTTAAAATCAAGCAATTCATGTATCATAATACTTTTCCCCCACTTTTTAGAAAGCATGTAACAGCAATGTGAGTACCATGTCGTCATGTCAATGGGGTCATTTTCGTTGGGACGAAGAACAGGGGAAATTACTCATTAGTAACAACATAGGTGGTTATCTGTGTCAATGGTTGCTAGGTCGTACGACTACATCGCACCAGATGAATTGATCTTACCTAAAGTTGATTGTTCCATTTCACCAGACTATTTAACTGATATGGGTTATTTTAATAAAGCCTAATTAATTTATATATATATGGAAGTAACCATTGCTCGGGTCACTGATGAGAATGTTGGTTTGTGGTGTGAATATAATAAGTTAATCAAGGAAATTCACACTACAACCAACTTGTTCATAAGTTGGTTCCAATAGTGCTAGAGGAGGCACAACCCAGGATGATGATGGTAGCCAAGGTAGAGACTGCGGTGGTGGGTTCAATGTCCATGGCGGGTGGGGAAGGGAGATGCGAGAGGATAGAATTGTTGACGTTCTTGCCAGAAAATAGACATGTTTATAACAATTCATCATTTGATGGGTTCCCAACGGATCCCCCCTCTCTCTCTTAACAGATTATTCTTTTTTAGTTTGCTATTTGATAGATTATCTCTTAGAGGGAAAAATTAAAAGGGATGAAAAATTTGACGGTTAGTTATGATTTTAGCATATGATTGATAAAGAAAATTAGATAACACTTGAAGGGCATTTGTGTCTTTTCACATGCCACTTAACGGCTGGTAAATGACAGGTAATAGATTGTCGCATTTCGAAAGTTTGGGTACTAGATTGTCGCATTTAAACGTTTGGGGACCAAGTTGTCACTCGAACAAAACTATATGGTACTGATCAGGAATTTTCCCTAAAATAAATTAGATGACACTTGATAGGTATTTATGTCATTTCACTTATCTGTTAGCGTTTGTTAATTGATAGAGACCTATTAGATGCATTCTAAAAGTTCAATTACTACATATACATGTTTTGAAGTTTGGGGACTGATTTGAGACAATCCCTAAAGTTCAAGGTACTGATAAGGAATTTTCCCTATAATATATTATAAAGTTGGGCTTATGCGGGGTTTTTTGATAAAGCCCGAGCCCGACCCCAAAAAAGGTCAAGCCTAGTGTTTTGGGCCTGAGATCGAGCATGCAGGCCAAAAGTCATGTCCAAGCTTGGCTTAGAATGTGTCAAGTCGGGCCGAGTCAGCCTGTCAGCCTACCCGACCCATGAACAAGTCTACTCACTGCTAGTCACAACTAAAAAGGAACACTAAAAATTAAAGGGTGCAAAATCGAACCAAATTTGCACCTTCAAGTTTGAATCAATTTGCATTCATTTGTCATGGGGTACTAAGCAAACCAAATTTGCATCATCAAGTTTAAACAAAATTGCATTCATTTGTCATTGGCCACCAAGGTTTATAGGTGGAAAATGGGTGAGGTTGGGTCGGGTGTGGGTTGAATACCAATCCACCCATAGTGACTAGTGTGTCCGGAAGCATGTCATTAACCACTTTGGAACACCAGTTTTAATATTTATAAATTTCTTTGTTTCTCATAACAATTACAAACTCTGTAAATAGTGAGAACGGGTCGTATCCACAAGGAAGCGAGGGAAAAATCGTTACGAACTTTAATCCGGATAAAAGAACACAAAGGGAAGTTGTAGAATCACAAAACTTTAATTAATTAAATTGGAATTCATTAAAAATAAGATTCGAACACTACTAAAAGTGAAAAGTGCATAGAAATAAATAAATAACTGAAATAAATAAATAAAAGAAATTAAATAAAAAAAATTTGTAATCTGATCAGAGGTAGTTGTCTTCGGATCTCTCCTTTGACCCTCGGACTTCTCGAGCTAGGCCTTCCGTCTTACCTGGCCAAATTCCAGATATGCAGAAAAGAAATAAAGCAAAAATTAAACTGAATAAAAGTAAATTTGCAGGAAGCAAAAAATTAGGCTGGAAATTAAAGAATAAACGTTAAATCTAAAACTGAATTAAAATGGTTGGGATTCGATTCCAGAGGTGGCAGTAGTGGCTTTGGCGAACTGCAAGTAGAAACCCCTCCTCTTGCCTGAGCGTTCTCATCTTTCTTTACCCTTGAACTTCTCAAGATCAGCCTTCTGTCTTACCTAGGGGCAGAATCCAACCCCTTCTCAGGTGCCCTTGGGCCATTTTTATAGAAAATGGTGGATAAAACTAGGACTAGAGAGAAAAATGAGGGTGGCAGTTGGATTTTAACAAAAATATGGGTGCCCTAGGGTTTAGAATGAAGGGTTATTATGATGGTTCTAAGGTGATCCTAAGGTTGAGAAGAGAAGGAGAGGGCGCCCAATATTATGTAGGGCTGAGATTTGGGCGCCTAGAATTGGATGGTGGAGATTTAAGCGCCTAGGGCTAAAAGGTGGATATTAAAAAGAATGGGTGGCACCCTAGAGTGAATAGTTGAGATAGAGAGTGGAATAAAAGGCTGAGATCTAGTGGCTAAAGGCTGAATGGTGGGGATTAGAAGTTAGGTGGTACCTTAGGGTTAGAATGCTAAAAAGAGAGTGCCCTAGAATGAATGGTGGAGATTAGAAGGGATGGAAGGTGAGGATTTAGTAGTTAGGGGTGGTTAGGGTTTGTTAGAGATGAAAAGAATGAGTGGAAAGGCGCCCTAGGGTTTGCTAGGGAGAGGAGAGTATGCTAATACAGTAGGAGGGGCGTCATTCTGGGTTTAACAGATAAGAGGCACCCTCTTGTGCACAGTTTTTCACAAAAACACCCCCTTTCTTAAATGAACTTCACACCAACTTCCCAAAAACTGCATTTCAACCTTGAAACTTCCCTAGTTTTCCCCAATATTTGCACAAATACCCTCATAAGTCACAATATTGAATTTAAATAGAAAAATTGGACAATTTGACTATTCTAAGGCCTAAAATACCCCTGAAAGGATGCCCTTAAGGCATCAAAATACAGAGTTATCACTAATCTACCAACCCACTATGACCCATTATAAATCCTTGTTAGTGCATCACAACCCACCCTAACCCTGACCCACCTCACCCACCCATATTGACCCACTTACCCTCATCAAATATAAATTGCCGAAAATGTATACCCAAATAATGTTGCTTTGTTCTCATGGCTGCCACATGATAGAAAATTGCAATATATATATATAATTGCCGAAAATGTATAAATTTTGCAAAAAATGCATGAAAATGCAAAAATTGTAGAAAATACATGAAAATAAAGAAAAATTGAAGACATGTGGAACTCATTTTCATGGAACTCCGGAAATATGAATACAACATGGAAATTTAGTGAATAAAACATGTTAGCTATATGAATTTTCAAGGAAGATTTTCTCTAAATTAAAAATTGGGAATGTTGTGGATACTATAAATTTATGTGATGGGAAAACCAATAAATATAAATACAGGGATCTTAGTTCGATATCAAAGACAAGAAACAAGGAATACATATTGAGTCACATTCCCAATCTCTAAGTAATTATTTATACAATAGCCTCAATCCTAAAGCTTTAAACCAAAGGGACACCATAAACATAAATGCCATGACAATGATGCTAAAGGGAGAAAAAATTACTCTAAAACTAAATACACATGTATGCTCTCTTGTAGTTGGGGTGGTTGAGTTCCTTGCATCAAGGTTCTCTAGGATCACAAATTCACCGAGGGGCTCCCCTACAAATAAAAATAAAAATAAAAAATATGTAAAATAGCATGGTCTTGGTAGTCATTTCAGAAATTTGAAGTTGAGATTACCACTCTAGAGTAGGAGTCCTAAAACCCATATGCCTATTGGAATCATTCTAAGCCCATCAACCATCTCTATGGGCGGTAATCAATCATAAATGTGATTAGTAATAACATTTTTTTCTTTTCTTATATATGACTTACAAGGGACTTAAGGTTGGGGTGTCCTCATGGGCTTTACTGCCATACTATGTGAATCAACCTGTTAACAAGCATACCCAAACCTGTCAACAAAAAAGACCCTTTCACCCTCATTGTCAACTGTCGAGTTTTAACCCCCCAGAAATGCATCTTAGGGAAGATAGGGAATAGGCTAGATTATCTACAATCGCAATGAGGAAGTGAATCAATCCCCATGGTCTTGAAGCAACTACTCAAACTTAGCTTTGAGGTTGATACAATTAGTACTTATAGAGTTTCAACTTCTTGAAAACAAGAGAAACAATAGATTTGTGGTATGGCTTAGTAGAAAAACATGTGGGAAAATTTTTAGATTGTTCAATCTACAGCTTATGGGCAACACTTGCAACTTTAAGTTCTTTAGACAAATTCAAGAGCTGGGTTTCTCCCTTAACCTCCACAGTAACCTGCAAAACCAAAGAAGCACCTAGATAAGAGTATTTTCAAGATCTCTAGGCATTTAAGGATGGAAAAAACCACATTCTCTTAAATTTAGGAAATGACAAGGAAAAACTTTCATGGGGAATATAAACACAAAATCATAAAACTATCCATTAAGATAAGGAGAACTAAGAAATCATGGTAGTTGTTATACCATTGCTGTAAAAAGTTGGACTGTTGGATTGAAGTTGTCTTCTCAGTAGTTGTATAAATGTAGCCCATAGCCTAGATGCTATAGAAAAAAGAAGGAAAGAAAAAAATACATGGACTCATGACCCCTCCACTGTTGGAACAAGCAGTTGTGTTGAACCCAGACCTGTGTACAGGAGTAACTAGCCAAAGCTGAGGACTTATTAAAGAAGAGGTCCACGTCAGATCAACTAAGAAACAAGTGGCATAACTAATTATAACAATAACTGGGATGTAACCACCAAGAACAAAACAAAATGTAACAACCTTGTCCATAAATGCAAACAGAACAAATAGAGGAGGCAAAAATTCTCGAGCATCTCTCTCTCCCCCTCTCCAATTTCTCTTCTCAATTTAGAAGGTGGTTCCTCTTTAGAAACCTACGTTAGGCAGTGCCTAATAGTTTGGTATCAAAGCCTTGATGCCAAACACATGAGCAACATCAATGGAGGCTAGAGTCGATCAGGTTGAAGTGGAGCTCCATTGTGTCTCTGACAACATATGAGAAATAAAGGATACTTGTCTGCTCTAATGAGGAAACTTGAACAGATTAGGGACAATGGGAACCAAGGGGTCGAACAAGTCGATGGAGGAAGCCAAGGAAGAAATTGCTGAAGTAGTTTAGGGTTGGAAAGAAGTTTGAAAATCATCTTCCCTACTTTCTCTGACAGCAACCCAATCCCCTGGATTTACAAGGCAGAGAAATTCTTCGAGTTCGATGAGACTCTAGGCCACCAGGATCGAGTCCCTCTAGCCGCAATTCTCTAGGAGATGCGATTCTCTAGTATCAATGGTTTAGGCGAAGGTGCCCAGATTGTCATAGATGGACTTTATAGAGGCATTGCTTATCCGATTTGGGAATTCTGGTTATGAAGACTTCAACGAAAGCTTAGCCAAGAAAATTAGAAGGGAGGTGTCCGTGATTACTAAACCGAGTTTGAGTGGGTAGCTATTCGAGCACTTGAATGGCTAGAACATGCATTGATCAAAGCCTTCACCGAAGGATTTAAGGACGACATCAGATTAGAAGTGAGAGTGCTACATCCCTCCACAATCATGGAGGTTGTTGTCATGGTCAAGATTCAAGAAGAAAGACTGAGTTGAGTGAAGAAACTCAGTTGAACCTAGATCCAACCTCCAATATCAACAAGCTTTTCAAGATGCGATGACCCAAGAAATGAGGGAGTTGGTCCAGGGAAAGAAGATGGAATTCTGGGTAAGCCCAAGAATGTAATTCCTAGTCCAACCCATTCAAGAAACTATCATTGGCTGAAATTCAAGCCCGTAGAGAAAAAGGGTCTATATTACAATTGTGAAGAAAGATTCAGGGCAGGTCATCAATGCAAAACCCTCCAAATTTTCACTCTTCAAAATGACAATGAAGAAGGACCCAAGAGTTGTATACATCAGAATGGTCCAACCAACATTGGGCCAAAGAATACGAAGCACCTAAGATATCCCTCTAGGCCCTCATCGGGCTCAACTCGATCTCCTCAAACCATGAGGGTTTCAAGAACAATAAAAAGGACGCTACATGTCAATCTTGATAGACAGCAGCAACACCTTGAATTTTATTTGATAACAGGAGTACTGACCAAACAACTGGGCTTACCAGTTCAGCCCACAACAACTTTCAAAGTCCACGTATCAAACGGGACATCCCTTCATTTGTGATGGCATTTGTACTGGGATTGAGTTAAGGATCCAAGGACAATAATTTGCCATTGATTTGTACCCCTAAAGCAGCTGTGTCATGAGTGGAGCTGACATTGTTCTTGGCACACAATGGTTGAGGCTGCTAGACTGATATTATGTAAGACCCTATTGCTACTTTCATTTAAAAAAAAAAAGGAAATTCGAACTAACAACCAAAGCCTTAAGTTTTTACGAGGATACTGGATTCTCTTACTAGATCAACAATGTTGTGATTCAAAACTCATATTCAATTGAATACTAGCCAGGAGTTACTAATAAAGTGCGGCTGATGCACTTTCAAGACACCTAGAGTTGCACCAACTACAAGTTTCCTTCTAGCCCATGACAACACTATGGGCCCAAATTAGAGAAGAGGCCTATCGTAACTCCAGAGCTACAATAGGCAAAAGATTGATTGAGAAGGCAACCAGATTTTGGATCTATGGCTACCTGACCCAGAGGGAGGACAGAATGATATATGGAGTATGGAGTTGCCACCTAAATTTTTGAGAATTTGGAATTTAGGAAACCTAAGAATTTTCAAGAAAAACATTTTGATTTTCTTGGTGACTTGTTGCCCAATGGAATTAGACATTCTTAGGGCCTGAGGACCAAGGTACGGTATGGGAAGGTGTTAGACACCCCACACACACCCGGTTAAACTGGCCTTTACTTTACCAATGTTCCAAGAAAGATTTAAATTTTTTTGGGCTTAAGAGAGAACTAATGAAAACACACAAAAAATAAGAGCAGTAATATGGCCAATTAATGAACAACTAGCAAGCAAACAACTACATAAGTAGCTGATAAGATTCTATCAAAATGTATTTGATGATTTTAGCTATGACCTAAAATGTATTTGATAATTTCAGCTTAGTTACACCTGGATGCAATGTGGATGAATAATCTTCTTTCATGATGCAATATGAATGAGAAATCTCTTTTACATGAAAGGATGACAAAAAGGAAAAGAAAAAAAATAATAAAAGCCATTATGCAATGCCAAATAAGATGCTAGGGAGAATAAAATTGATCTAATGTAAGTTCTACCTACCACAATAACTCTAGAGGGGACATGAGATTTGAGAGAAATGAAATGCCATTAATTAAAAGCTTGAGTCATGCATGAAACTACTCTAAAAATGGACAACTAAAAAAAGGGAGAATACCAAAACTGCATTTGGAAAACTTCATTTTAAAGATAAAGGTGGTTATACTAATGACTAATGAAAGACTAAATGGCTTGTCGTATCTAGGGGGTGTCAATGGACCGGTTTTGGGTTGGACTCTGTCAAAGTCAAAATCCATTTGGATGGATTGGATGGACCAATATGACATATTAGATTGGACCTTGTCCGTCCATAATGAATTTATATTGGATTGAGCCAATATCTGGTCCATTGATAAAAAACAAGAACATGGTGTCAATGGAACGGGTTTGAATTGAAACCAATCTTAATTAATAGGAATTTGAACTGATTGAACAGTCTCTGGACTAATCCAAAATGGTCCAAAATATTCATTGGACTAGATTGGACCAGGTCCATTTGAAATGGACTCACATTAGACTCGACCGAATTGGACCAAATCCAGTCCAATTGACACCCCTAGTCGTACCAATGTAAATGGATGGGTTCTGCACTTGTTGAGGATGCCTTGATAATAATAATAATAAAAGAACTGATACGTTACTTCAAGGAGAATTAAATTTCTTGATGAATCTAGTCAATATATAAATGAGTCAAAACTAGATCACTCATGCTTTAATGTGACAATGTGAGATGATGTCATGAACTTATGATGCAAGAAAACTACATGGGAAATAGTTTATGATAAGGAATGATGTATGGTTACACTACAATGAAAGTCTATGAAAATGACCCTACAAGGTTGACCGACTTGACGAAGATTCAATGATGTTTAAAATAATACTATATGCAAATTGATGGTTGGGATTCAACGAAATGAAGCTATGCAGTAATGACATTCAAATTACAAAGCCAATCCTAGTTAACTAATAAAAAGAAAATTAAGAAAGGACAGATGGGAATTATCAACGAAAAACAATAAAAAAGAAAATAAAAGGAACGCATTAGCTAGATTAAAATTTGAAGAAAAACTAGAAAACATCATGCATGATTGTTCATGAAAAAAAGATTTACTTATATTATGATATAGGTGATCCTATAACCAATTGAAAATATATACTTGAGGTGTTAAAAAGAATGGAGGGTAGTGAACATATCTATTAATGCAACCAGACATATAGGAGGATGAATTAAACGTCTTTCTCCTTTGCAATAGTACTCGGTTTTCTCCTTTGCATTCTCTTTGGTGATAAACACATTCTCAATGATCTTGCTTGCTTAAAGATTAATCTAGGAAGGTTTTTCAACCATTCTTGAAGCGTTTTTGGGTGTGATATGTGGCCCATGTGTTGGAAAACATGTTGGATGATGATAACTTTTTTGCTGTAGTGTTGTTGCTTCAAGAGCACTTCAATTTTTTTTTTTTGAATAAAAGCACGACCCAAGAGTGTTATTGGCTGCAAAATGATATGGGGGGACTCTAGGGACGTTTGAGAGTGAGTGGGCAAGGTCTTGGGAGGTGAAGGAGGGTACTAGAAGGAAAAAGACTTACTGCCGCTAAAAGTCCCTAAAACTGCCGCTACAGACTATACCGGCAGCCGGCAAACTGCCGCTAAAACAACTGTCGCTAAAACGTTCTAGCGGCAGTTTCGTGGCTGCCGGTATAAGCATTAAGCTGCCGCTAGAAGTCTTTTTTAGCAGCAGTCAGGAACTTCCTGCCGCTAAAAGTATATATATATATATTTTTCAAATAACCTTTTTTTTTCAAATTTCCTGTTCTCTTCTCTGTATTCATTTAAATAGAAATAAAATACAAAAATAAATAAACATCAATTACAAATAAAATTAAAAAAAATACTCTCCATTCAAAATATTTGAATCACAAATACATAATCAGACTTGATTATTTAAAAAAATATTCTTGGGTTTCTACAACTTGATAATTTCATGGCTCATGCAAAGCCAGAAGCTGCTATCATCATCAGAAAGCCTTAGCTTCCTAAAGCCGAACCATGATTTTTCCCTCCGAGACCAAGCTATTGAGCACCTATGCCAACAGCTCCCATAACAACACTCTTTACTATAGGGATCTTCGCTCTTCCTACCCAGAAGTGTTAAGATCATACGCCCTCCTGGAACCAACTCCTCTGAGCGTGACACAAGGAGTGTCGAAAAGTCTTTTTCAAATTGCTCAAAGTATGCTTTGAAAACGCTCGGAGGGCTTGTTTTCGCCATGCAAATGTTACCCTTGCTATTTTCTAGTCCTCAAGGAACCTGTCATCGATCACCATATCATCAAAATATTACAGACTGAACGTCTAAACTTGGCATAAACAAAAACAATAATCGACTACCTGAGACAACTAATGCAAGCTATATGAAGAATGAACGAAGTGAAGACCTCTGGCTTGGGAAGAGCCTACCATAGAAGGAGCCTGGGACTCCAAATATGAAACACGACCCAAAATCATCACCTGTGTCTTATTGGTTGTTGGTTTTATTATTGACAAGAGAAAGGGAGGATTATCTAGCTTTGCTTACCGACCCAACGAGGAAACCGTGATCCTCTAAATACATGGTCAAGTACTTAGTTAAGTGATTAAAATGACCCCAGCATAATTTAACCTTGAAAATAGTCTCAAGCTTTTTTTTTTTTTTTTCTTTATCAAGTGTCAACCGAAGCTTGTTTTTGGAAAAAAATCATTTCAAGCAATGGGAGGACAAAAGAGAATTCCATGGATCGTTTCTAGGTCAATGGTTAATTGGTCAAACGGGCTTTGATTTGAATTATTTGATTGAGCTATCAAGTATTTCCACTTCCATTGTAATTCAATCAAGTTTCAAAGTATAGAAGTGAAAAGTGTATCAAAATGAAAACTCTATTCAAATTAAGATCCATATGCATTAACAATATTCAAGTAAATCCACAACAAAATACATTGTACAACACTGGATCTAAATTTCAAATGGTCAAGCTCATGTAAAGTGTAAACTAATAGCTAGGATATATACACTTAGGAAATAGTTGAAGAATCAACATATACATGTACACCCTATGAAACCAATATAAACTATAATTTTTTGATAATATAAACTATATCGATTCATATAATAAAAATATCAAATTTACATTTTATAAAATGTGGATTAAAAAGTTAAAACCATCTTATTTTTATCAATTTGTTATAATATGGTGTAATTTGGGGATTATTTGAACACAATAGTTGTGTAGCAGGCTGTGGAACCAATCATAATGCCCCACGCCAATCATAAAATCCTTGGGACACATAGTGAGAGGTTGAAACCTGCTGCAAGAAGAAGAGGGAAATAAAAGAGTAAACTTGGTTGAAACCTGCTACAATTTGCAACAGAAGAAAGAGGATAAAAGGGGCAATCAATGCTGAAACCTACTGCTATTTGCGACATAAAAGAAGAGGGTAATAGGGGTGGATTGAAATTAAGTTTGATTAGGATAGATTTGAGAAGGTTTCAGGGTGAAAACCTACTACATTTTGTAATAGAAGATGGGGAGTTTGGAGGGCGGCTTCCTGCTGTGATTTATAGCAGGCAGACAAGGTTAATTGGGTAGTTTAAGGGCTGGTCCACTACTGTGACTTGTAGCAGTAAAGAGAGGTTAAAAGAATGGTTTAAGGGCTGTTTTGTTGTTGTGATGCTTTAGAGGCTTGTTTGTTGCTATGGTTTACATCAATAAAAGCATGGGTAAAAGGAGAGGTTTAGGACTGTAGTTGCCGAGGTTTACAGCAGCAAACGAATGGACAAAAGAGTGATTTAAGAGCTAAAAATTTCTGCACAAGAAATGAAGAAAGCAAAAAGTTGAAATGGAGGGATTAGGGACTGAAACTGCTGTGATTTATAGTAGCAAATGGTGGAAAGTGGGTTGAAATGTTTTGGAGTTTAAAGCAAGGAAGTAGGTGGTATTGCATGAACTATGGGTTGTAGCTATTGTGATTTACAACAACAAACTAAAGGGAATGAATGCGTTGAAGATTGGGGATTTGGAGCAAGAAAGGAGTCAAATTAGATAAGCTCAGAATTTGCGGGGTTTGATTGGCCTGACGATTATTCTAAGATAGAGGAGATTCAAGGGCTATAAGTCACGGACAATGAGAGGAACCAAAATGGAATCTTGATTTGATTATGAGGTAAATGAAAGAAATCAGGGTGAAATTTGATAGGCAATACTTTAGGGTATAGAAGTCTAATGGCAGGGGTTGATTGGTTATGTGAGGTTTTTAGGTGGGAGATTTGCAATTCGGAAGGTTTTGGCTAATGGAAAAGTTTGAAACAAAACCTGATTTGATTAAGGGGTAACCAAATGGTGTTTCCAAGTGAAATTTAACAAGCATAGCTCTTAAGTTATCTAGAGGTTGAAAGAAAGGTCTGATTGGTTTACAGGGAGGTTTGTGTTGAAACTTAACACATTTTATAAAATTATCAAATTTTACAAAAATAAAAAGGCTATTGGAGATGTAGTTTGAGGGGTTTTGGTTGAAGGGTCCAATGTTAGGGGTCCATTTTTGGGTATTGGCAATGTTCGAGGTTCAAAGTATTGATACGGGGCATATGATGGATCCTCATTGGATAAACCGATTCGTAAGTTCAGTTGCTAGTTCAATAGCTGAAGAAGGGCAGGGGATTGTGCTAAGGCGGTATCCCTGGGAAGGAACTGACCAAGATTATGAATATGAAGAAGAGGTTGGTCCTTCATTTATGTATCTATAACTTCTTTTAATTACCTTGAAACGTTGATGGTGTTCATTTGTTATTTGTTAATTATTGTATCTCATACATGTTTATTTATTAATTCTTGTAAATACTTGGAGCCCTTTGAAATGCCAATTAAAGGGCTTTGGCATAAATTCTGCTCCACAGAATATGTGCCTTAAGGACAAGTTTAAGCCAAAAGTGTTTCTTTTTCCAAATGAGCCTTTTAGTGATGCACACTCACTTCTCATAATGAGTTCTGAATCGAAAGAACAAATTACTTTGGTGATTCTTGCATATTGACAAATCTAGTAGGTGGAAAGTTATTGTTTTTCTTGATGCACAAGACAAAGAATTTTGATAATTATGATGAACAGTATTCCGGGCCACACTAGTCACTCTAGATAAATAGATGCATGGAGTGATTCCTTGGTCTCTCTCTCAGATTACAAGTTTACAACTCATTTTAATACCTATCAATTTTTACCTACATGGTTACATCATGTTCAGTGAATGCTGATATACTTATGTATTTTTTTTCTTAGATTGAAAAGAAAGTATTGTACTTTCTATTGTTGCCTGGATGAAAAACTAAGCAAGTAGAAACTAAAAAAAAAAAACAAACTCTTTACCATGAAAATTCACAAGATCCACTTTGGACCCAAGTATTTACCATGTAAATCAAAGAATTCAAAGGATGCAAGCAATGATCAATTCCTTAGATTTAAAAAGTCGATAAAGATACATTAAGTATGGTGTGATTGGTATTCATGAACCCAAGGTTCAGGCTTATATAGTTAGGCAATAATGCAGCCAAGGTAAGAGGTCTGCATTTTACAGGGAGTGGGGGTAAATGCAAGAAGGGACTTTTTGATGGGCTGCCTAATTAGTTGCTTTGATAAAGGGGTAATGTTGTGGATGCATTCGTGGAAAGAATTATCGCTGCCGGTAGCAACAGTGGGGGGGGCCCACACAACAACTTATCTTGCCACGTCAGCTCTTCTTGCCAGCTCGCTAATAGTTTACTTATTCCAGTTCTGTTCTTACTTATCTAGTTCTGTTCTTATTTATCTATTAGAGATAGGAACTGAGTTCTATTAGAAGTCTGTTAGAAGTAGGAGTTCTGTTCTTACTTATCTAGTTCTGTTCTTATCTATTAGAGATAAGAACTGAGTTCTGTTAGAAGTCTGTTAGAAGTAGGAGTTTGATTTAAAGTTGGATTGTCCTAGCTTAGTCGAATGGAGTAAGGAGTCTCTTCTTGTAATCTCCTATTTAAGGAGCTGTGATTTGGGAATAAAGTATTCAGTTTCCAGTCAAGAGAAGAGTGAGGAGAGTTCGGGTGGTCTCTTGGACAAATCACCCATTCGGTTTTCTACACTAGGGTCTGCACGCAAGGGAAGGCGCAAGGGAAAGTAGGGCTTTCTCCCCATGGACCGACCCGTGACGAGATCCTACGCACGGGCCCATAACATTCTGGTATCAAAGCCTACTGTCATGGGGGAACAGGAGCCGCTATCTTCCAGGGTCCACGAGCTAGAACATAGGCTCGCTGAAACCAGCATGGAGGTTCGTGAGGTCAAGGATGATGTCCGGGAGCTGCGACGCCTGTTGGAAGCGTTCCTCTCCAACAAAGAAAGAAGCTCTGAGGGAACCGCCACCACCAACAGCCGCCGTCCGGACTGGGTAGAGACGTCCAGCGAACAGCAGATCGCTGCCCCGACAGCTGCTGTTATTCCCAATTATAGCCGGCTAGAATTTCCATCTTACAGTGGCACCGGAGACTCGTTAGGATGGCTGTATCGCTGCGAACAGTTCTTCCGTAACCAGCGTATTGATGACAAGGATAAAGTCAGTCTGGCCGCCTTCCACCTATCAGAAGAGGCGTAGCTCTAGTTCTACAGACTGGAGCAAGACGAACCTGGTCTCAGCTGGGGGCAGTTTAAATCATATTGTCTCCTCAGGTTCGAACCACCGTTGACAAGCAACCCGCTGGGCGAGTTAATCAACCTCAAGCAAACTGGAACCGTGGCAGAATACCAATGCCAGTTCCAAACCCTTCTCGCCAGAGCAACCTTGGTTCGCGCAGATCAGCAAGTCGACATGTTCACCGCGGGGCTAGCAGAACCCCTAAGAGTGGACGTGGAGATGCAACACCCTCCCAACCTGGTCACAGYCATGAACCTAGCACGCGCCTTCGAACACAAACTACAACTCAGCCACAGAACCTTCAGTATGGGGCGGCCCCCATCAGCATGGGCATCCCCGGAACCACTCGGAATGGCTTCATATCCAGCAACCAGCCAAGAACGGAAGCCACAGACGAGCACCAATTCCAGATCAGCTTCCAGTGTGGGGAGCAGCGTCAGTACACCCCCTATTAAGCACTTGTCCAGGGCTGAGATGGCAGAACGTAGGGCGAGGGGGCAATGTTTTAATTGCGAGGAACTCTACTCAGCAGGGCACAAGTGCAAGAGACTTTTCTGCCTCCTGGTGAAACAAGAGGAAGATGAGGATGAACCCCCTTCAATGGAACCCGATCCAGGAGGGCAAAGTCATTCCACCTATCCAGGATTCCTTTGACGGTGTTTCCCGACACCCATCCTGAATTCGAGCTTGAGGACAAGCTCGTAGTCCAAGAGGGGAGTAATGTTGTGGATGCATTCGTGAGAAGAATTACCGCCGCCGACAGTAGTAGTGAGGGGGGCCCACACAACAACTTATCTTGCCACGTCAGCTCTTCTTGCTAGCTCGCCAATACTTTACTTATCTAGTTCTGTTTTACTTATCTATTAGAGATAGAAACTGAGTTCTGTTAGAAGTCTGTTAGAAGTAGGAGTTCTGTTCTTATCTATTAGAGATAAAAACTGAGTTCTGTTAGAAATCTGTTAGAAGTCTGTTAGAAGTAGGAGTTTGATTTAAAGTTGGATTGTCCTATCTTAGTCGAATGGAGTAAGGAGTCTCCTCTTGTAATCTCCTATTTAAGGAGCTGTGATTTGGGAATAAAGTATTCAGTTTTCCAGTCAAGAAAGTGAGTGAGGAGAGTTCGGGTGGTCTCTTGGACAAATCACCCATTCGGTTTTTCACACTAGGGTCTGCATGCAAGGGAAGGCGTAAGGGAAAACAAGGCTTTCTCCCCATGGACCGACCCGTGATGAGATCCTACACGCGGGCCCATAACAGATAAGGATGGAAGAAGTGGGTGTTTTCAATTTCAACCAACATGTTCTTATTGCATTCAACCAATAAGAGAGCCCCATCCACCCTTAATAAGCTTTATGCATCCTCTGTGTGTGACTGTGTCCCTGGAGAAAATGAAATCAAACTGTTGGAAGTTTTCGGCACTATTGTAAGTACTAAGGATAGCTAAGAATCTTGTAATTAGACTGTTGGAAGTAGAGGGAGATGCTAAGGTTGTCATTTCTTGGTTTAGTAGTATCCTAGGAGTATGGGCTTACAAGAAAACAACGAGGGAAATTCAGTCTTTAGATAAGGATGTGGCAGCTACCTTCAGCTGGGTTAAGAGATCAACAAATGGATTTGTTGATTATATGGCTAAACAGGGAGTGTGCATAGAGATCAATTGTTTTGGTCTGCATTGTAATTGCTGTTATTGAAAATATGGGAGCCTGGATGCCTATCAAGTAAATTTGTAATTTTTTTTTTAATCTTTAATCAATGAATTCAGTTGCTTATATGAGTTGTAATTATCTTTTCTGCTGCTTGACAAATTTTCCACCTTGCTAAGCAACTTACAGACCAATCAAATTTAGACATAATGCCTGGATGCATAACCTAACATGGGCTTGGTGAGGAATGATACATGTTTGGTTTCCTTTCCTTGTTCAGGCAAGTGGTAGTATTCCTATGTCTAGTCCACCATTAGGTTATATTGAAAATATAGTTCTAATTGGAAGATCTTCCTAAAAAGACTTGTCAAATACCTCTTTAAGGAAGTTGAGCGAAAGCTTTACAAAATTTTGTGGGATTGGTTTTCTAACTAGCTAGACCCTGATGGTGTCTGGAGACCATACCTCTTTTTTCTCTAGGTTGTCCTATTATTATGACTATAGGATGGTAGGATGTATAGAGTTTGGGAAAGATGAGACACTGAGACCTAAGACCTAAGGATCAAGTGGATAAAGTGGCCTGTTATCATATATGCTTTTGTTAGCTAGTGGGAAAATTCATATGATTTATGGTGTCTGACTAGGAACCTCAACTTTTGTGCAGGTGTGGTTGAATCATTGATCAACCGTAGGAGACAAGATGATGCAGAGCATTCTGTGCAAGCCTTCCAGCTTACGAAGGGCCCGAGCAAATGGAGGGGATTATGGGGCTCGCATGCTTGTGGCTCCCATCGATAGGCAGCCTCCACCAGTTTTCAATGAGAGGGGAGCATCCAACCACTTACTATTATCCTCTGGATGATAGGGTCACAGCTACCCCGTACCCTGCTGCTCCATCTAACAATGGGGCCTATATGGGTGGGGGTTTGCAACTTCAAATCAGTCCTACATGTAAAACATATATATATATATTTTTTCAGATGGAGTATGAAGCATTTACTGCAGGAACACCTGATGAATTTGTAGAGATAACTTCTAAGAGCCAAGTATTTTCAGCATGATTGTAGTAGGCAGACTTTATTTTCTCCCTTTTGTCATATAGTCCATCCCAAACCGAGACCATAAACTAGAATAGGTTTTCTTTTTGTCATAAGCTAGAATAGTTGAGCCCCTAATTGTGGAGTACTTTTCAGATTCTCTTGAAAGATTCCTATATAAGTATGCATGGTTCATATTAGTTGGCTTGGCCTTACAATGTTTCTTTCTTAACAAGTCAAGATAACTAGTTTCTCATTTTAATCCTTGTCTTAATTAAATTAACTAAAAATTTCCACCACTAATTGCTTAAAATTCAGCCCATGTAAATTTTAGTTACTATTCCTATCTTTATAGTTAAAATACTTAAATATAATTCTAATATTTATATGTTTTGATTTGCAGGTTCAACCAATATGTTAAGTGGATTTGCATTGGAAGATGTAATGCATTATTAGAGAATTTGATTATTTTTTTTAAAGTTATTGTACTATTTATATGTCAATTGGATATTGTATTTGAACAAATGTCTTTTGGATATTTTAATATATAATCTTTGAATTAATGGATTTCATTTTAAATTGATTTTTATCAAATGGTTTTGCTGTATTAAACATGTATGAAAATGCTAGATCAATAAAAAATTCAGGTACCACGAAAATGCTGCAATTAAGCGGGTATATGCATTTTTTTTTTAAATATAGGTATATGCCAACAGTCCTTAGCTATCAACATGACCAAAAAATAGAATTAACCCAGTATAAATAAAAAATGAACAAAAAGATCTAAACCGACGGTCATGAAACTGCCGGTTTTGCCACAAACAACACATAAGGCGGCGGTCATTTAACATATACGCCGGCGGTTCGGATCGCCACCTAAGAACACGAGGGAATTTGACAGAAATCTAAGCTGGTGGCTTGGTGTGACCGCTGCTTCAGAGCAATTTGAACCGGCCACCTAAGTCAATGGTCTTTTGTATCTAAGGCGGCGATCTTGACCTAAGCCGGTAGAGGTTTTAAGGGGCGGACTGAAGACCGCCGCCTTAGATCAAAGCTGGCGGTCACTGCCGGCTTAGACTGATTTTCTTGTAGTGTTGGGTCATCGATATGCCATAACTTTCTACAACATAGTTGGGTTCATTCGTGGTTGCCAAGCTTGAAGGTCTTCTTTCTCATGTTTGCTTTTGGTCCTTTTATTTGGGCCTTGTTGTCAAATTTAAAAACAGAATAAAGATGTAGACATACAAATATATGTAGATGATGCAAGATGGTCCACATCAGCATGCTTCTCCTTGCTCAGTTGCTCCATTACCCCCACCTTGCATTCTCCTTGACTCTCTCTCTCATCTCCCCTTCCCACCACTCTCATTAAGCCATGTCACTATTCCCAACCCAACTATCTAAAAATATTCCTAAAATCTCTCTCACGTATCATGTTACCCCACTTTCCAATCAATTCCTAAAATTTCTCCCCCAATATATATCCACTCTCTCCCATTTAAAATATTTATATTAATTAATAAATAGGTAAATACGGTTAATATTTAATCCAACCCATATTCAATGAGTATTAAGTAGCGTTATTACCAAAAGTTAATAAATACAGTTAGTAAATTACTAGAAATTAATAAATACCGTTATTAATTAACTCATCATGACTTTTTAAAGTATTTTGGGTAAATACTGTTATATTCATGTTAATTAACAACATTTTTTAGAAATTGAAAACTCTTTAACTAATTTCTATAAAATTGAGAATTATATTTAATAATTGTCAAAAAGTATAAAATTTTAGTTATTGCTATTATTATAGCTAATAACCAAATGTAGATGGGGAATAAAATATTATAATGTTGGAAATTGAAATTGTTAATTAATTTATATTAGAAAATAAAAGATAAATTAGTGTAATTTTGTTTGTAAACTACTTAACAAAAATAAATATTTAATAAAAAAAATAATTTTCAATATATCTCCATAATTACACAAATCTAATAAAAATTTCAATAATTTTCATAAACTATATTTTCATAAAATAACATTTTGGAAATTAAAAGATATAATATTGTACTTTTGGAAAAATTTTGAAAGTTTATTTAAAATGTATTAAATAATTATTGGAATGTTTTGGAAATTTTAGGAAAATTTATTACATTTTATATATTTTGGAAAACTATTGAAGAATTATGTAATTTATTGAAAATTATTAAAGATATATGAGTATGGAAAAGGGAAAAATGTACTTTGAACCATTAATTACACAAATGATTAAGATAACTTAGTACAGTATTGGAAAAAGGAAATTATCAATTAGTTTATCTTAGAAAAATATAAGATAAATTAGTCTTTAAGTAAAACATATAAAGAAAATAAATTATTTAATAAAAATTTAAAAATAAATTTGAATAAATTTTCAAAATTACACAAATATTATAAATTTTACAAAATTTTCACAAAATTACATTTTTGAAAATTAAAGACAATTTAGTGTAGTTTTAGAAATTTACCATGTGGCTGATACTCAATATATCCTTTTGATCATTTTTGTCATTAAATTGAATTTTGGATTGACGGGGAGTGGGTGCCTTGCCTTGAACCCGCCCAACATTGGGGATGGGGCGGAGAAAATTCCAGGATTCTCCATCCTTGATGAGGAGTGGGTGCCTTGCCTTGAACCTGCCTAACACTGGGGATGGGGCAGGGACAAGGATGGGGTGCCCTGCTTTGAACCCATCCGTTGTCATTCCTATATAATTGTTAATTATTAGTGAAATTAATAAAAATGTTAGCTTTTGTAATTTTTTTTATTTATTTAAAGTCAATCAAAATTTCATTTAAAAATAATAACAATTATTAAAATTACTACAAATGATTAATTGAATTTAGTTTTTTTTTGTATTTTTTCATAATTTTAATTTTTTATCTTTTTTAATCTTATTATGTAATTATGACATCAAGAGTTAACACAAAAGGTTGAATGTCCTGCCACCAAACAAAACATCAATTTCATTTTTTGGGTTGATTTTAAATTTTGTATTTCACTTCCATCCTAAAAAGTAATTACTATTTATTACATTTATTTTTCTTTGGTATGGTTAATATAATATATTAGAGATATATCCAAATATTTTTTTATAAAATTTTGATTTTTTATAATTTTTATTATTTAATTATGACATTTTAACACATTTGAACACAAAAAGTTGAATTTTTGACTCACTACCAAACAAGAAAACAATTTTATATATCATTGGGTTGGTTTTAAATTTTGTATTTCATTTCCATTGTTAATAAAAACAAGTTGTTCATCACAATTATTTTTATTTAATATGATTAATAAAAAATATCAGAGTTGTGCCCAAATTTTCTTTTACAATTTTTTGTAATGTTTGTATTTATTTTTATATTTAATTTTTTTTTGTGTTGAACTATGACATAATGGGTTGATTCATTTGACCCGGATGTTTAAATTTCTCATGGATCATCTAGAGGGAAGAATAGTTATATTCTTGGGACAATTAAAAAAAAAACATGGATATCATCAAAAAGTATTGTTTGTGTATGGATGTGATCCACTAGACTTTTAGATAAATAGTGAGTCACTAGATTGGCCACATGTACAACCACAAAGTCCATATAAGACCTATGTCCAACCTTGTAATTTCCTTATTTGATAATAGTCCTCTAATCTTTTATAGGATATTTGGAGTGTGGAGCAATAGCAAGAGAGTGCATAAAGGAAAACAAGGGAATTCCAACAAGTTGTTAAGGCTCCTCTGTTGCACAGCAAATCTCAACCAGATGCTTATTTTTCAGCTATCTTAGTTTGTATCTTTTTGTTTATAACTATGATATTTGCATTTTTACCTGATATAAAATTTGTACTTTTTGCTCAGTTTAAATGAATACAAATACAAATATATAGACTGCAAAATCTTGTATTTTGTATTATTTTCTATGTATTTGTACTCTTTTCAAGCTAAGCCTTTGTCTCATTTGTATTTACTGGCAATGCAACTTTTGCATCCAAAAACTGAAAATATTTTCACCACCTTACTCCACGAATTCTCTCTCATATAACCCTCTCAAACAAATGTTCTTCTTCCTACCTCCATTCTATTTCATATAAGGTGGAGACCACATTATTTTACTTCCTATTTTACTTTTCACAAACAAATCAGACAACATCAAAATATGAAACAACAGAAAACCACTCACCAGTGCAAATGAAATTTGTATTGTAGACAAACTGAGACATAGGAGAATTAATTTTGCCTATGTCATTTTAGGGAATTTCATTAAATAGACTGACTTAACATCCTTCTGCTAAGTTTAGGCCCAAATCTGGTCTAATCTGATACTCACCCATTATAGTTCAGTTCACAAAGGACTCACGTTGGGATTAAAGGGTGGAGATAGAGGGAGCTGGTTTGCGGGAATAGGGGTTTAGAATCAGAATTGGAATGGTTCATTCTGATTTCAACTGTTTGGTTGAACAGAATCGAAATCTCATTCTCATTCTCATTTCTGGTGGAATGACATTCTCTCATTTAGGTGAATCGCTATTTCCTTTCTCTTTATTGAGATTTCCATTCCTGTTGATTCCAATTTCTCTTATCTGAATCAAACAGACTATGAAAATAGACCATTCCGATTCCAATTCTAACTGTGAACCAAATAGACCCTACGAGTTGTAAATGACTGCTAGTTAGAATGTTAGTTATATTAAAAATTTGGATATTAGGTGCAATTGAACATATACGTCCAATCTAAAGGTAGTACTCTATCTATTTAATTGATTATTTAGATTGGTAAAAAATCTTCACTTGGCATAAACAGATGAGGCAAGGCAGTCTAGCAAGCTTTGCTTACCGACAATGAGATAAGTGATTAAAATGACCTGAAAATCTTCTACAGGGCATTATAATTGACGCCTGATAATAGTCCCATGGTTTTTAATTTATCAACAGAAACAATTTTTTCTTTGGAAAACTCATTTCAAGCAAACAAATCACAATTACAAGCCGGGGGTAATACGTCCCCACGAATCACAATTACAAATAAAAACCCAAACGGGGGGGAGGGATCTTGCAAGTTAAAACTTAAGAAATCTGTAAGGACAGGATTGGGCTTGTTGGGCTAACCAATATGGCAGCTTGATGTGCTAACGGGCTTTGACTTGATTGAGCTGCATTCCCACACCCAGTGTAATTGAAATCATCGTTCAAAGTAATACAACTTTAAGAACTTGCATTTTCTACATTTGCACTTTCATGCATTTATATTAATGCAAATAAATTTACACTGCAACCAAACACAGCATAAATGATCGATTATGCTTTGTCAGTTCATGTAAAGTGTGAATTACTTTGATACACTTAAGTTGAAGAATCAAAACATACACGTACATTATAGAAACCAATATAAACCACTTAAGTTGAATCTTTCCAAACATCACCGGATTAAGATTTTAATTTGGTTTGGTTAAAATTTGGGATTTAGTAAAAAACTGTTGACTTGGTAAAAATTGTCTAACGTAGGTGGTTGAACCGTTAGATCCATTTGACCCAATCACTAGGTCATGGGTTGCAAATTTAATGTACGTGCAAACTTCGTGAATCTGTAACTTTACACTTGTTATTTTTGCCAAAAAAAATCATTTTTTGTCCTTAAATTGCAATTTTTTAACATTTTTTATAAATAAAAACGGTTTGATCTCCGGATTGATTTTTAAAACATTGATATAAACTATACTAATGAATGCTTAATTATTGAAAATATCAAATTTACTTTTTATAAGTGTAACTTAAAAGTTAAACCTTCTTATTTTTTATTTTTATCAATTTGTTATGATTTATATGGTGTAATTAGAGCTGTAAAATGGGTCGCGTCGGGCTGGTATGACATGACTCATGTGCGGCCCATTGGCCGTCCCGGGCTGTACCTCCCTCCCCTGAGATATTTTTATTTTTTGGGGTGGGGGGGGGGGGGGGTTGGCCTGACATGGCCCATGGCCCAAGCCTGCATGGATCCATGCTGTGGCGCAGGCCTGGGTCAAACCAGGCTAGAAAGGCCTAGATTTTTTTTTGCTAACTTTCCTTTGGGCTTTGTGGCTTTGCCCAATTGTCCACTAAAAAATCTAACAAAGAAATGAAAAAAATACTTAAAAAATACAAAATGGTCAATAAATTAGAAAAAATGGGAATTTTATTTCATTTAAAATATAAAAAAATTACAAATTGAAAACAAAAAGTTACATTGTTGAAAAGATAACAAATAATTTAAATAAACTTGAAAAAATTAATCCATCTCCTTGATGGTAATCATTTGCTTCATCAAGTGTAGTACTGTCATGTCCTTCTTTGTCTTGTAATTTATCTTCACTATCTAGCAAATCTTTAAAGTAGATGTTTTTTTCTTATTTCTCATGGAAGAGTAAATGTTTGACCAAGTGGCCAGTACCACCCTCGCTACTAAAGCTAAAGTCAATCCTACCTCTTTGGCAAACAATTTTTTTTTTCCTTTTCCTCAACCTCCTTTGTTTTAAATATTTTCCAAATCGGGCTAGTGAATTTACCGTTGGGAAGTTGGTTTCGGGAGGAGGAGCCGATCATTTTCTTTTAATTCTAAAAAAAATGATTAATTTAGTTGCACTTACTCGGATGACCGGATTACCGATTTAAAATCTCAACTTGATTTCAATGGTTGAAGCTTTTCAAGGCCTCCTAAATGGCTAAATTGCTAAGTGCCTAACTGCCTAAGTGTATGACATTATGCCCGAATGACAATATGACATTATGAGACTGTATGAGAATTGAAAAGAGAATTGCTGAATTGATGTAATGAGAATGGTGGAACTGAAAATAAAATTATCCAAAATACTGTCTTTTAGTTGTTGGAAAAGGTATTTTGATTATTGTAAAGCTAAAATACATAAATACTCCCATATAGCTATTTATAGGCTTGTTAGCTTATAAGGGGTATTTATCTAAAAACCCCCTAAAAAAAGCTGAAACTAACTGTTTGAAAGTCATCCAAAGGCCTCAATGATTAGTTTTTTCGAATGGACTACACTTGACCTGTTGTAGACCCGCAAAGTGTACTATGCCGCATGCCATGCTGCTTGCTGAACCGGACGGCATGCAGGCCGCAGAGCATGCAGCCCACAAACCTGAAACCCCAGCCCAATACGACCCACATAATCGGGCTGCGGGCAATACGGCCCGATTTACACCTCAAGGTATAATTTGAATCAATACGATGACACGCCCACAGTGATAAGTTAAATGGGCGGCCCATGTATTTTACGGCTGGTGTGTGGTGTACTTGTAAGAATTAATGTCTTTGTGCTGTTGGTTCAAATATCTTTACCAATATATAATTTTTATATAGCGGAAATATATTTAAGTACAACTAACGGATATCGTTGAATCTGTTGATTGTTGAACAGTTAAAACTCCCATCGACACTGTGAGAGTACAGTTCCAATAAAAGAAACTGTTGCGACGAGGTTGCATGTTGACCTCCAATGAAATGATGACAACACACCAGTCACCATTTGTTTAAAATGTTGGTATTTTTGTATTTGATTGGGAGTCACCTAACCTGTGCTCACTGCTCAGCAGTCTGGTGCTGATGGAATGGTTGAATGGAGTATAAACTAACATGTCTTTTGTGGAAAGTCTGTGGAGTATTATGAACAGCCCAGGCTGTCGAATGTGGATAGCCAAAGTTATATTTTTCTTGCCAATGAATTCACTCGGTAAAACTAAAAATTTGGCAGTCTAACGTGTCATGCATTCCTTATATTGCAGGGTGTAATGTACTGACGTGTCATGCAGTTATTGCAGTGAGAGCCCTGTTGACAGCGCAGACTAGGGTTTACTTTGGCTGTTGAGACAGTTTTTGGGCTGGTCACGTTCACGCCCATGCTTTGACATTTAATAAAAATAAATTAATATGTAATTATGAATTGACCCATTCTCAGAATAAGCGTGACATTCTTAAAAATTCTCTCAACAGCATTGGCCCCAACAGCTAAAGTTTTTTCTCAAGGCTATTGCCAAATACACCGTACGTGTACAGTATATTAATAAAAACCATAAAATCATTATATTTTAATAAGAGACCTGATTCATGCATCAGCTGGTGTAAAAAAATGATCATATTACATTTAATTTTTTAACTGAATTGGTTGTGGGCTGGATTAAATAGCCCCATATTTGATTTTTTATTTTTAGAATTCAAAAAAGAAAAACCCTACAAAACAAAATTCTGCAGTACGTATGAGGAGTCTGACATGAATAACTGCATTTTAGAATATAGTATAGATATTATTTTATCAATTTCTTTTCTTTTCTTTTTTTTTTTCCTAAGGATCGACAAATTATAGGTTAATAGTCACTTTATCTTGAAAATTTCAAGCCACTCAAGTTGATCGAGTGCATTCATTTTAGTCTCTGTTTTTTTTCTTCCTTTAATTAACACACACACACACAAAAAAAAAAAAACCTAACTTAAGAGTGCAAAAGTTTGAAAATTTGATCAGATGATAGAAAACCTGAATACTGTAGGAAATTAATAGGAAATTTTATTCTCACTATTATTTGTCTTGGACAAACTTAATTATCATGGACGAGTTCCATCTCCAGCCTAATCAACTGCCAATTTATCCAAACTTCCTGTATCCACAGACCTAATAGACATGTAATCAAATAAGAACAAACATTCTTCCAATAAACAACCATTCTTCACATTTGACCACTAATATTTCTGGGTTTTCAATTTCCTATATGATGATCAATTATAATTTCAATTTCTTACACAGAAACAACAGCAAACTTACTTTGCCAAGCTACCACACTCTTTCTCTTATCTTCACCTTCAAACCATTCTTCATGTGCAGAACTATTGATGACATTGGGAACACAATCTGACCCTCAAGAACTTCAATCCGGAAGTTGAAGAGAACAGCTGCAGCAGCTAACTTCATCTGGGTAAACGCCATGTTTCTACCTGGGCAAGCTCTGGGTCCAATGGTGAAAGGAAAAAACTTGGACATGGCTTCCTGGCTTATCTTCCCATCCTGATCGATCCATCTCTCCGGCTTGAATTCCAGGTAGTCCTTCCCCCACAGCCACTCCAGCCTCCCCAAGGCATACATTGAGATTATGATCTTCATTCCTGGCTTCACGGCGGTGCCATCAGGAAGCACATCTTCTTTGATAACCCCTCTTCTGGTGAGCGGAAGTGGCGGGTTCAGCCTCAAGGATTCACACATGGCTGCATGGAAATACACCAGATCCTTCAGATCTTCCGAATCAAACACCCATGGCTGCTTTTGATCTCTGACGACACCTTCCGCTTCCTTCTTCTTCTTTAACTGCATCAATTCATCCAGGATCTTTTCCTCCACGCGAGGGGTTGTGGAAACCAACCAGAGGAACCAAGTGAGAGACGTGCCTGTCGAGTCCCGCCCAGCAAACAGGAAGCCCAGTGCAGTGTCTCTGAGGAACAGATCACTGTAAGCCTTGCTTTCTCCATTCTGAGCTTGAGAACTCATGTACATAGCTATCAAATCACTTCCCTGCACCCCTTTGCGCAGATCTTCTCTTTTCAACGAAATGTGCTCTAACAAGTGACGATCTATGATCTTCCGAGCTCTGGCCAGTCTCCCCTCACTCCCGACCCCCAACCAACCCAACAGCTTCCACAGCTTCCTGGGCATGATGTGCCTATGGAACACACCTTCCGTCCCATCGTCGATGGCTTTAGCAATCTCATTAGCAGCAGAGCTCAAAGAGAGCGAGTTCGGGTTTCTGCCGAGGACAGCCGTATAGACACTGTCGAATGCAAATCTCATGAACACATCTTCCAAATCCAGGACGTTACCATGTTTAGCAGCCTGAAGCATCAAGCTCAGGAGTCCATCACCCACCAGCTTCCTGCTCACGCTGGCCGTGAAACTCCGGAACTCCTTGGAAGCCAAGACGATGTGTGCTATCTTCTTGTGAGCTCGCCACTCGTCGTCGTCCAGAGTGAAGATATCATCTCCGAGCAGGTCCAGAGCCTCTTTTAAGTCGGGGCCTTTGGGGAAGTTGGCGAAGTTGGACTTGAGGATGTACTCAACGTTGCGGGGGTCGGACGTCAATATGACATCCATGCGGGCGAACACCGGCCCTCTGGCCTCTATTGTGCAGTTGATCTTGTTGGCGATGTCGACGATCCAGTGATGAACACGGTGGACGTTGGCGAGGATAGAAGGGTAGACATCCAGGATGGGCCAATACATCAAGATCTGGTTCTTGTTCTTCTGGTACCATGTTACGAAGAGGAGGCAAATGAGTGCGAGACAGAGCTCGAGCCATACGTCGATGAAGTCAGATTTGAAGAAGGTCAGGGTGGTATGAAACCCCATAGCTTTTGGATCTTGGTCAGCTGGGGTGTGTATGTATATGCTCAGCTCTTAAAAAGCACTTTTTATTATTCACAACTTGTCAAAATAAAAGAATAATAGAAAGGCGATGTGCCCAAATAACCACCCATCCTACCAGCAGTCATGGATTATTTTATTACTACATACAGAGCATACAGACACCATACAGTGGTCCAATATTTTAATTAATATGTAATAAATAAGCTAAATTCTATGGTATAAACGCATGCTTCGTGGTACTAATAACATGGAAGAAAACGTGGAGCTTGAAAATGTTGCACACCAACATTTCAAATGCCACAACCCATATGAAGTATTGGCTCATCAACTTTGGATTTGTGGTTAAACTTAGCACAAAGGTGTGTGATTATAATTCAGTTGAATGCCAATCGTTAGATGGATGAGCTTTAATTAAATTTCAGGAAAAAGTACGGGTGGGTCTGTGCTTGTTAGAGAGTATGTTAGAGAATAAATATCTATTTAAGGAGGGTTCTGATGTAGTAGGCACGTTAGGTAAGCAATGAGTGAGCATGTAATAGCTGTGTGACAATTTTTTTATTCCCTTAGACATAAATTATCCATTTTTTATTATTTTTATCAAAATAATTAAAAATAAAAAATAATGAAAAAAGAAAATGTAAATGATTCATAACTCCCAACACGTTTAGGTTTTTCTTTTTCATTGTTTTTTATTTTTAATTATTTTAACAAAAATAATAAAATAATAGATAATTTCTGTTTAATGTTTGGATGAAAGGCACATTAAGTGAGATGTGTCACACAGCTAATAGTTCAGTATCCTACTTTATGCTAATAGCACTGTTTTCCCATGAACTTCTGACATTGTTGCATCTACACCCCCTCAATGAACTCTAGGTTCGAATGTTTATTGAAGTCATTGATGTCATTATCTAAACATTTTTAAATGTCAAGATTGCCTTTAGATCAAAACATGCTGTTTTACACTAACCAAAATACCCTGAAAAAGAGTAAACTATATCTTGCTTGAATAGTGGGTTAGAACCCACCCTGATCCTCACCCATCTCAACCCACCCACTTTGATCCATATATCCACCATATTAAAGATTGTTTTCAATACACAAAAAAAAGTAGGAGACACAAAAATAGAAAGAACAAAAAAACTATACTAACAAAAAAGCCAAATTTTCAAAAAATAAAATGATATACTGTTCAAAAATACATCTCAACCAAAAAATAAGAATTGCAATTTGCAAAAAAAAAAAAAAGAAAGAATTCATAAAATGATAAAATTTTCAAAAAACATATATCTTAAATGAAAAGACAAATAATTGTAGAAAAACAAAGAAAATGATAAAAAATATTCAATAAAATAGTAGAAAATGTAGAAAGTACATAAGATTTAATTTAAAAAATATATATACTACAACAAATTATACAGGAATTGAATTTTATGGTCAGTGTAACAAGAAAGGGCGAATTTACAAGCAAATTAACCATTCACATGGTCAAAAATGGGTATTTTGGCAATTTTGCCTGAAGTAGGATACCGAACCGCAACTATTAGAAAGTAGAGGGAAGCTTTCAGCAATTTTATTTTTTCTTTTTTTTTTTTAAACTAACTTTAATTATTGTACACCATTTTATTTATGTTGTACAGATTGGCCATAAGGTACACATTTTTATTAGAAAAATAATATAAAAATCACATATATTATTACATTTGTTATGCCAAACTGAAGATACCATGTTTTTGAAATAAATGATGAAAGAGCATTTACCTTACTCACAAAAGGGCCAGAGTCGAAAAATAAAAAACCAACCAGCAAGTGGCTAATTAGTACTCACAACAAGTCAAAAAGACCCAAAATTATCTTTTATGAAGGAGGGGCCTCGGCGTAAAAAAAAAAAAAAAAAAAAGAGGGGTCACGTCTCCAAATCCTTTTGCTTAATTGCTTTATATACGTGCACTGCATATATAAGATAAAAATAAGGTCTGTTTGGTTCACAGTCTGAATTGGAATTGATATATATATCTATAGGAATCAGATTTGGAAGTAGAAATCTGGAATGGTCTATTCCCCTTGACTGTTTGGTTTGGATGGGAATTAGAATGGGAACCCGGAATTGGTTGGAATAGATTTTCATTCCCAATAGAGAAAGAGGGAATGTCCATTACCTCAAATGGATTCCACCAGAAATGAAAATCAGATTCTAATTCTATCCAACCAAATGGTTGAAATCAGAACAGACCATTTAGATTCTAATTCCATACCCTTATTCCCGCCAGAAAGGGACCTTAGCTAAGATATATAATTGTTGCAATATATAGGTTCAACGATTGTGTGTGTAGACTCCGTAAAGCATTATTTTTTTGGGACAATAGCAATTTATAACTAGACCTGTTCATGGGCCGGGTGCCCCGACGGGCCGGCTCGGCCCCCAGATGGGCTTGGACATTCTTATAGGCCCGTGGGTTTAAATTCGGGCCAAAAAGCCCGGCCCACAATAAATTTGAGCCGGGCTCGGGTTTTGTCAAAATAGCCAGGCCCGAGCCTGACCCAGCCCGGCCTAATATTAAACTTAAAATTAGTTATGTGATTATGTTCATTTGAATAMATTTTTTKATTTAAGAATGTAAAATTGTGTTTTAAAATATAAAAGAAAGGGAAAAATACYATCTTGTAGGCCCATTGTTCATTTAAATAGAAAAAAAATACTATCTGAATTTTTAATTCTAATTTGAATAGGGAAAATTGTTTTTTTTTTTCAATTAGGTCGGGCTTCGGGCTTTTTACCAGGGCCGAGCTTTGGCTCAAGTTATAGGCCCGCTGGTCGGGCTGGGCTCGGGCTCGGGCCTAGTATATTTTCATTAGTGACAAGTGAAAGCCCGGCCCGGCCCATGAACAAGTCTATTTATAACCATAGTATTGTATGACTTTTACTACTCTAACTTGGGAGTCCAATGATATCCTTGTTATGAATGTAAATAGGCAGATGATGGAGAGGAGATTGGTTTAGAATCAGAGTTTGAAAAGCTGTTCCATGGGGAGTTCACATCTCCGCCCCATAACGTCCCACAGCACATCTCCGCCGTGTACTGAAAACATCTCCCGATGTTAGTTTTCAGAAATGAAAGAGGTAATTTTTTTCCTTTTTTTTTTTCTTTTTAATTCATTTACTGGACTACACAACAGTGCAGGAGTAGAATCCACATCTGCACCCCACAGAGTGTCTCCCACTAATACCCCACAGCACATCCCAAAACCATGTATTGAGATCATCTTCTAATGATAAGTACGGGAGATGTTCCCAATGCACGTTAAGATGTGCATGTGGGGTGCGCTCTTGGGGTAATTAAAGATGTGAATTCTAGACCCCTGCAACAGGGTGAAGGCGGAACTCAATCCGAGCAGAGGCAACATTTTGGTTAAAAAATGGGAGAAGGGAAGGCTTATTTTTCCATTAATGAAAGCTGAAACCTTTTCTGTAGATAATGTACATATACTTCTCTTTGAAAGCTTTAAGCCTGAATAAAGGCATCATTGAAAGTGACTGTCAACTCCTTGTGACAGCTAGGAATGGCCTGATTAATGTTTTTTTTCTTTGGTATTGTTAAAGGTATTTTGCGGTTAGGCAGTAGCAGGTGTATCAAGTATTCTTTTGTGAATCCTGACGGGGTTGTGTATACAGTGCCTGGAAGGAATCCAGATCTGCTCGTGACACAGAACTCACAGTATGTGTGAGGAGGAGATCCCAATTCCCATCCAAGGGGGAATACTGTTTGATGATAACAGATCTTATTATTGGTACCCACTCTGATGGGCCTGGAGTTTTGTTTGTTTGTTTGTTATTTCTCCATTTCTTAGACTCATAATTTTTGTATGCTTCAGCATTTGCCAAAAATATCTAACAGTTGTCATATCTTTTCTGAATTTGAATTAATTGAATTGAATGTTTTAGCTGTTCAACAGGCTGTGGAACTATTAATGAGGTTTTACAACAGTAATAAATTTATGGGACCCATTATAAAAGATGCGAGTCTATGTATTTAATACTGTGTGAAACTTTATTATTGGTTCCAAATAATTAAAATATTTAGGCTCATTTTTTCCATATTATAATCGAGCTCTTCCTTAATTAACAAGTGTAAGAGCCAAAACTCCTAGATGGGACAAGATGCTTAGATGATGAGCCTTGAGACCCTCAAAAATGAGTGGATATAAAAGTGTTTCTGGATATATAGCTGTACCAATGTAAGAGCCAAAGTTGTTCCAATTGAGTAATAATAACTGTCCAAAGAACCAAAACAAGTGTGGCACAGTTTTTTTCTGGCTCAAAAGTTGTTCCAGAAGAAATTGCCACGTGGAAGTTTCCTGTGCCGTTGAGTCTCCTCCATGGAATAACTTACTAGCACACACCCAGGAAGCTGACTCCTATTAAAGTTTGAAAATGCTGTTGGTTCAAACCTGTGTATAGGTATTATATATGATCAGTCAAGCCTTCAGAAATTAATGATTTATTTATGAGGAAATGAAGTTGGATCCCACTTTTATGATATGCACAAGTATACACACCCACCCACCAAAGATATTATTTTTCATTCTAAGCTGTATGACCATTATGGCGAAAATAATGTTTAACCTCTACCTTAATTACATATCTTCCTCGTATGGATGAGGACAGCCTTCATTATATTTCTTTCTTTCTGCTCTATTTGGTCCAAAGACATCGAAGTCTTTCGTTGCTGCAAGCGATCTGTGAGAAACTTGCTTTATTCCAATAAAAATGATAAATTCTCTAAGTTACTATTAGCTGTTCGTCTGTCACCATCACATGATTGACCACTTTCACTTCTATTACCAAATTAAGATTTTACTGTTGCTATCCACAAATTTCCATCCTTCAGTATCTCAATTCATGTAATCAGCGTAGAGAAAGAAACCTCAGGGTTCTGCAAATAGGATTATCAGAAATTATCATTAATTCAATGGGTGAAGACATTAATCGGGCCCCGAAATAAGCTAAACAAGACATTAAAACGCATAAACGAATCCATTTTAAATAATGGCGGGAATCATCTTGTTGAAGGAAGGTAGAGGTGTCAATTGGACGGATTTGGTCCAATCCATTGTGAATTCACTTTTGAATGGACTGGACCCAATTTAGTCCAAATCCAATGCAAACCAAATTCAATCCAATCCATTAAAATATAAATGGATTGGATTGGATTGGATTCAATTCAAATCGAATGAACTATCAAAAATTATATAAAAGCACTTTTAGCATTGAAAAAACATTTTTGTAAAAGTAATTTGATAAAAATATTTTTATAAAAGTGCTTTTACAAAAGCACTTTATTAAAAGTACTTCGGAAACACTTTTCGAGAAGTACTTCCATAGACTTTTATAAAAGTACTTTCGTAAAAATACTTTCATAAAAGTACCTTTGTAGAAGTGTTTTTATAAAAGTGCTTTCATAAAAGTACTTTTGTAAAATGCTTTCATAAAAGTGATTTTCTAAAAGTGCTTTCATAAAAGTACTTTTATAAAAGTACTTTTATAAAAGTACTTCTATAAAAGTGTTTTCGTAAAAATACTTCCATAATTTTTTTTTGTAAAAGTGCTTTTGTGTAAAAGTACTTTTATTAAAGTGATCTTGTAAAAGTGCTTTTATAAAACTACTTCTATAAAAGTGCTTTCATAAAAGTACTTTTGTAAAGGTGTTTTTATAAAAGTGCTTTCATAAAAATACTTTTCATAAAATTACTTTTATAAAAGTGCTTTTATAAAAAATGTTTTCGTGAAAGTAACTTGATAAAAGTGATTTTATGTTATTTTCAATTTTGGTTGATTTCAAATTGGACAAGGGTTTGGCCTCATGATCGGATTATTGGAAATTTGGTTTAGGTCTAATTCAAACCAATAAGAACTTGGACCAATTTATTTTGGATTGGCCCAATCCAATAATTATAATAGACCATCCAAATCCGTTTTGATAAGGTTTGGAACCAAACCAAAACCAGTCAATTGACACTCCTAAATGAAGGATTATTAACTACCTAAACAAGACATCAAAACGCATACACGAATCCATTCTAAATAATGACGAGAACCATCTTGTTGAAGGTATGAAGGGTTATTTGGCCCTTCAGTGGCATCTCGTCATGTGGTATTTCCGAACCGTTGTATTACACCTTGGTGCCACGTCGGCAATGACCTACCTTTGCCAAGATGATAGAATCCACCTCAAAGCTACATTAGACACACCTTGCATACCTTGAGAATGCTTCTTTGCCACTTCGGTATGGCTGACCTGTAGGCACCTCAACATGATTAAGCCGACAACCTCAAGACCGAGCTAGAGACCTTGACATGAGGGGAGACCTCCCGTTGAGGTCCCATTGATCTGACTGAGGCCAGTTGGTGACTTGCATGACATGGCAACCGACTTCTGGTACGTGTGACTTATCATCTCTGAATCCTCCAGGATTATGTCACCTAGTGTGATGGAACTGTCTCTCGTGGTGCCCACTTCAGAGGTAAATGCATAAGCTCTATCACTTTACGTGGAAACCGTCTTCGAGCATAAAACCACCTTGTTAGCCCAATATCCGAGTTGTCCTCCAACAAGGAACACTAGATCACACACCATCAATTGGCGTTGTTTGTGGGAACTGCTACATAAAAGGCTAAGTTCTCACCAACCCTTTGATTTAAGCAATGACTTCGTCAAGCAACAATAACGTCAATAACATTGACAACAACTAAGTTGAAGGCACTTTGACTCGGGGGTAGAAATAGTCTATCCAGAATGCCACAACGCAGAACATCTAGATAGGATAGATCTCTGTCCTCCTAACACTGCCAACCATCCTAGTGTTGCTGGGACATAGCCTCCCTTTGCCCACTTTGACTATGCTTCTCCCACAGGTTGATCCATTTGTGGTTCCCATTGGGTTAGACAACTAGTAATTTCAGGAGCTGATGCAATACATCCATGACATTGACCTATGGATGCAAAGCTGGCAAGGCCATTTCACTGTGATGTCTTGGATGCAACAACAATACATGCTTGGTCTACAAATGCCACAACACCTCAGTAGCCACAACAACAAGTCGTCGGTCAGGTTCCCACACTGACAATGAAGTTGAACTAGCAACTCGACGACCCAAACTAGAACCGAAACCAGGTGCTGAATCCCCTCCACCAATAAAACATCCTACATGGCAACCAGAATTAGAATCAGATGCCTAGGACTATTGACTTGGAAAGGACCTGCACCTTGGAAGCTTGGGTCTCTATCTATGTCCCAAGTGAAGAAACCAGCCGGTAGGAATGGCAATGGGATAGGTTTGGGGTAGGGCACCCCTTCCCTGTCTTCGTCCCGTAGTCAAGATACTTTGCCTCGTCCCCACTCCGTCCACGGTGGCGGGGCTTATTTAGGGTGGGGCATCCATTCCCCATAGGGGACGTGGAATCCCTGAATTTTCCCTGCTCCAAAGAAACTACTTAAAAATTATCTATTTTGTGGATAATTTACACATATGATATAAGAATTTGGGGGCATTTTAGGAATTGAATTATAATACTTTAGGGATAATTCAAAAGTGGAATTATGGGATCCTAGGATTTTAAGAATTTTAGGAAAACTTAGAGGTATTTTAAATATCAATATTAAACCTAGAGATATTTTACTAATTTACCTTCGAGTCCGGGGAATTATATACAAAACCCATCCTTGGTTCGGGGAAAAATATTTTCCCCATCCCTACCCTGTCCTTGTTTAGGGTTGGGGAAAACCTACTCCGTTTGGGGTGAGGCAGGGTGGGGCCTTGGTTTTACAAGGAAATTGTCATCCCTATCAGCCGGGCTACCTCCTCTATTGGGGCCGCCAACCCCGACTCTACTGAGGGGTCCCGAAGGATATGCACTTGTCGTGTCCCTGGTAAAGGCCGCTTTGCCCCAAAAGTTGAGGAAGAGGAAAAGGAAGAAGATAGTTGGACCACAACATTGTCTGCCCCGCATGTTTCTCGCACTTCACCATTATCGGCTGAGATCCTTGCGGCTCCTAGACCTAAGGACTTCAAGGCCCCTAGTCTCGAGTTGTACGACGACACTAACGATCCGGTGGACCACGTCAAGAGTTTTCAAGCCCTGATGTAACTACATGGGGCTTCAAACACGAGCCTATGCATGGTGTTCTTGACCACCTTCCGAGGCATAGCTCAGATGTGGTATTCCAGACTGGATGCAAGTTCAATCTGCTCATGGAAGCAGTTCGTCGACCTCTTCAAAACCTACTTCGCCAAGAGTAAGCGCTACTTGAAGTCTACCACAAGCATGATGAATGTGGTACAACGCCGCGATGAGTCATTGAGAGATTATGTCAAGCAATTCAATCTAGAGAGGCTACAAGTCTCAAACCTCAATCCTGTCATTCAGCTCATTGTGACAATAAATGGAGTCCGTTATCCCGACCTACACTAGGAAGTTGAACTAAACCCTCTAGCCAACATGGAGGAGTTCCTCAAACAGGCAAGCAAGTACATCAAAGCGGAAGAGGTGCTTGGTTCCAGGAACGAGTTGAGCGGGAAGAGGAGAAGGACAAATGATGATTAGGGTGGCAACAACAAGCATAGAAAAAGAAGCAGGTCGCCCAGGTGTAGCAAGTCGCCCCAAAAAGCAAGTCCCCCCCATCGTAGAAGCAAATCCTCCCCTTAACATAGTAGTAGGTCGTCTATCTGACGTTCTTGGACTCCCCCAATGAAGACAAAGAATTACACTCCTCTCAATGCTAGAAGAGGTGAGATCTTGATGGAAATGAAACTGGCTAAGTATTTAAAGTGGCTGACCCCATTGAAAGGAACCCCACCAATCGGAACCAGGACCAGTACTATCACTTCCACAGAGAGTAGGGATATGACACAGAAAATTGTTGGAATCTGAAGGACAACATCGAAGAATTGATCAAGAGGGGGTTTTTGAAGAAATTCATCAAAAGAGATGATTGTGACCGCCCCATCAACTAGCTGAGAAGAGAAGAGGCTCCGTCGAGGAGAGAATGGCTCCCGCGAGAGCAACAACAAAACAAACACCTGATCTGTAGAGTTATTAACATGATCACATACCATCAACTTTCATACACGACTGCTTTATTAGAGTAGGTCCCCTTATCTCCGCCCCTGCTATGAAGTGACTAGGAAATATAGGGCTCAACATGATTAGATATCATTTGACATATGAGTGAGATCATAGGATAAATTTACACACATCTCACTCTCAAGTCGCAACTCAATTGTAAAGTGGGTTAACAGTTAAGAGTGATCATTTCAGCCTGGCCCGAAAATTTTGGGCTTGGCTCTGAATTTTGTATTTAGGTTTGGTTTTAGGCCAGGCCTGTAAATTTTAGGGTCGATCCTGGGACTAATAGTTCAAGCTCGACGTACATATATAATATCTTATATTATATAATATATAAAATAAATTCATATGTATGTTATATGCTATTTATTAATTATAAAATATTATATATATAAAAGACATAAACTCGGATTTAGGCCCAGCCAGGTGTGGTCCCTGTAGACTTGAGCTTGGGCTTATATTAGAGGCCCGGAACCCTGGGCCTAAATTATAGCCCTTGTGTTTCAGAGGATGTTAAGAATATAAACCCATTTAGGAACCTCATTTAACTGTTTAAGATGTAAGCTCAACAATTATTTGAGATAATATCGAACTTATTTGATCAGATTATACAGCTTTAAGCCTAGGTTTCGCGTGAGGGGTCTTATTCGAAAAGAAAAAGGAAAAACTATTCATGGACTTCACCTAACAATTTAACACCTTTTTAGGTTAAACAATTCCTGAGGGGAAGTTTCATTTTATCACCGAAATTTACTTAATCTGATTACATTGTTTGTCTCTGCATTTGCTTCAACGAACATTGTTAGTTTAAGTAGTGCTTCTTCAATATCACTTTATTCAGAAGGGCTTTCCACCAACACACCCCACAACACATTACCTCCGTGCATTCCTAGCATCTCCCGTATTCACGAAAAGGAGGTTTTGACTTCTCAGTTTTGTTCTCCATATCTATCACAAAATTTAACTCAGGACCAGTTTCCATCTCTTAATAGGAGCCAAAGGAAGAAAAAAACGGGGAGGGCATTCAAATCCCCAAACCCATTAATTTGCATTATCCTTCAAAGCAATATACTGATCAGAGGCATTCAAATTGTTGTTCCAAACACAAACACAGAATCGTAAATCAGGGCTGCCTAATAGGAGTGTCAATTAGACGGGATTTGGTCCAATCTAATCTGGTTCAATATGAGTCCTCACTCCTCAGGTGTCTGCTGTTAAATTCAAGGAACTGACGGCCTTTCCAGGTCCTGGTTAAATGACTTTCATGGGTTAACTGCCCAGTCAAGGACAGTCAGTTGGTGCATGAAAAACAATGCCCACAAACATCACTCTTTAGAAAATAGATCAAAACCTCATTTATGGAATTGGGATCTGCTCCTCACAGATATCCGGACTCACATTCACGACTCACGAGCCCACATTTGGTGTTGGAAGAATTGGTTGCTGCTATAAAATCCTGGCATACCATAAATGCATGGCCCGGTTCACTGGCTGGTTCCTGGTCACTCGTATAGACCATCCAGATCACGGTGAATGTTGGTCGTCCACTATTTGAACGACCATGGTCCATGCTCAAATCAATGTCTTGAACTCTACACCTTGGTACACCTATTGCTATTGCTGGCTCAATTAAGTTGTTGGATATTGACATTTTACAATAACAGAAGCCCTTATGACATGGTAATGGTTGATGACTTCAAAATGGCTTAAAATCCGGCTTGAAACATGGACAATAACAGTTCTATCCATACTTTTTGTTGAAACTAGAGAATGACCCGTATGGTGGAAATTACACCCATGTATATATCATTTTGATTTTTTACTTTTGTTAATAATATTATTTTATTTGAAACCTGTTATTTATTTGGTAATTATATTTATTTTAAATATTTAAATTATGCTTAATATATAATTTAA
Source organism: Nelumbo nucifera (assembly GCF_000365185.1). Next base: position 856,363 of record NW_010729244.1, on the reverse strand, counting down.
AAATCTCCATAATTAATATTTTTAATTAGGGATGGCAATGGAGTGAGCTCGGGGAGGGTTTTGTAAATTCTAGACCCTATCCATCTTCTTAAAACTCCCAACCCGTATGTTATGGGCCCGGGCATAGGATCTCGTCACGGGTCGGTCCACGGGGAAAAGCTCCTGTTTTCTCTTGTTCCTCCCCTTCCTAGCTGAACCTATCTTGGCGTCCTAGAGAGTGATTTGTCCAAGTGATCATTGAACTCTCCTTTTACTCTCTTTCTTGACTAGAAATTTGATATATTTATTCAATAATTTCAGCTCCTTAAATAAGAGATTACAAGAGGTAAGAGTCCTCCTTGTAGGAAGACTCCTTGATAACTAAACTGCTTACAGATAAGATAGATAAGACTCCTAAATAAGACTAATTAAACTGCTTACAGATAAAATAGATAAGACTCCTAGATAAGACTCCCTACTCAAGAAGGATAAAAACTCCCTAAG
>NW_010729244.1:816124-844714 GCF_000365185.1 Nelumbo nucifera | reverse complement strand
TGTGACAGGAGCCCAGTGGCGGTTATGCCCGACCTGACACGAACGCCCCTATAAAAGCCCTCACGGTAGAGGAGAAACTTCTTCTGGAAAAACTCCTAATCTCTTGAGTATAGTGGTAATGCGCTATCTACACTCTTAGTCTTTGCCTTCTCCTTGCTTCTATAGAGTACTGACTTAAGCATCGGAGTGTCCCCACCGGGCAAACCCCCAAGGGATTCTTCTTCTTCTTCATCTCAGGTATTTTTCAGGAGCCACGCGAGTGCCAGCTAGGAGTGACCGGATCGTGCTACATCACTTACAGATAAGATAGATAAGACTCCTAGATAAGACTAACTAAACTGCTTACAGATAAGATAGATAAGACTCATAGATAAAACTCCCTACTCAAGAAGGATAAAAACTCCCTAAGATAAATCAGACTCTATACTAATCCTTATTGGAACAGATAAGATAAGAGTAMGRAAGCAGATAAGATAAGGATAAGGTAAGATGAACTGTGGCTAGCTAGATAATCTGATGAGGGTCCCACGTTACTACTGCTGCCGGCGGCGGTACTTCTTCCCCACGAATGCGTCCATAACACCGTACTTGCCCTAAAACTTGTAGTGAGTTGGATTTTGAGAACCCAAACCCTCCCTGCACATGAAAATGCAAAACCTCCCCAACCTACCCTACCCTCCCTGCATTCAAGGGTGAGGGTGGATTGGGTTTAGAACCCACATCCAATTACCTATTATTTCTTGTCATGTATAAACAATAAATAAGTAAAATAACATGAATAAACAACAAAATTTTCAATTATTTAATTAGGCCATGTAAAAAATACATATCAATTATCTTTCACTAAAATTCAAAATATTATTAAATTCAATAACTAATACATAAAATTTATATGCTTTTCAATAATATGCAGGCCAGGGAGGGTTGGGTTTAGCCGAATATTGTACTCTACCCGTACTCTATGGTTTATAGAATCTCAAAACCTGTCCTTGCCTCAAAATCCATTCTTCAAGGAAAAAAACCCACCCCATGGGAGACGATAGGGGTGGATATCTACCGGGTAGGATAGAAATTTCCATCCTTAATTTTATTTTGATTAGTAAATTGGATTACAAACATTAATATGTGCTTTTACATACTTTGGAGTAGAAATTTCTTTATGAAAGTCAACACTTTGTTTTGAGTGTGGAATTGACTAATTGGTAGACATATGTAGACCACTTGGTCAAATTAAACAGGCTCTAATAACATCTCTAGAAACTGTTCAACCTACAAGATTAAGCTCTTAGATGAGGTCTCTGAATAAGATTTTATTCTCTACCGGTATAAGATAATTTTTTTTTTGGGATAATATATCACTCCGGTGTTGATGCTTCATCATTCTGCAAATAAGTAGTTTCAGAATTATTGAATTGTTGAATAGGTTTTATTTTTAAATTTAAAATCTTTTCCATTTTCAAAGCCAACGAAGATTTTGAAAACTGGACTGAACTTGACAGTTGGACTGGTTGACCCGAGAATCATCCAGGCAACTGATTATTTTTGACCTAAAACCGTTTCTAGGATAAAAATTATTGACTTGATCAACAATCCGTTAACCCAGGCCATTGAACCATCAATCCATCAAATGAAACAACTGTTTTGACTGTTTTTTATTTTAATTTTACATTAATGAATGGTTGAACCGCTCATCAAAAAAGTGTCGAAAACGATTCCAAGTTTCAGGTCGATTTTTAAAGCATTGATTTCAACGTACTGTCAACGAAAAGAAGACACCATTTGAAGCGCAGGCGATTCATTGTCTTCCGAGGCACGGGTCGACCAGTTCCTCTCGCTTCCAACCCAATAACCATATAATATTGCCTTCTCCACCGTCTTTGGCTTTGGCAACTGGTTCCCTTGTTGGAGATGGAGCTTAAAGAGAGAGACTTCGGATTCCTGCCAAGGATAGCAATAAATATACCATCAAACGCAAACAAACCCCCCTGAATTTGAGAGATGCATGCCTTCATGAATTTGCGTTCGACAGTGTATTTAATGCTATCCACGGAGTGCGTCCTCCACCAATAACTTCCGGCTGATCAAATTATCAGCTGGGAAGATCCCATTAATCCAGAGGAAAAAGCGGCTCAGCCTCTAAGTTGTGTTTCAGAAACACTGACCCGGACAGATGGTTTTAAGATTAAACCCTAGCTACGTCCTTGTCGAGATCCCATGTGGTTTTAGGTATAGGACTAAGATGGCCAGTGCATTAAGCCCTGATTCTTGTGCTTGACTGAGATATGGCGACATCTTGGAGTTGACTCGATTTCCAGAAGGTTGAGTCCATAGTTAACTTTTGAAGCAGTCTAATTAACTAGGTATCTTTCATCTATAAAGAAGATCTGTCTCTCTTGTCAATGGAAAAGAACAATAGAAAAAAAGGCGATGTGCCCAAATAACCACCCTTGTACAGTGAATTTCCTGTGAGCTTTGAAGAAGCTTCACTAATTTGAATGGTTTAGCTTTTAAAATGAAAACAAAAATCAAACACCCCCTTCACGAGTTGAATGATTAGGGGGTGTTTGTCAATTTTGTTTTTGAATACAAAAATAACATGATTTTGCTGATGTAGCAGTTCCTTTTGTTTCTAAGCCTCAGTGTGGAAGCAGTATAAATGTAAATATGCACAGCATTACATACAAAATAATACAAAATATAAGATTTTGTACTCTACATATTTACATTTATACTAAAATTGATACATATTGGCAATCGCCCTCTAAATTGCTAGTTAAGCCATAAACCAGTGATAAGTGAGCTTCCTTATTTTGCATTCAATCTGGGTTTGTATTGATGACATTGATTAGATGGAGATAATTGAATTCATACAAGAAGGATTGTTGCACATTTTGTACTTTTGTGGTCAAGGGCTTAATAGAGGGAGTTGGTTTGTGATCTTGTTTGAGTAGCAATAACATAATCAGAATGATGGTTTCTAATACACTATAAAACAAATTTTGGATTACAGATATCATGTACCGGTGTAAATGCATCAGGGTGCAAGTTACTTGCTTCATATTTGACTTTTGTTATTTGTGAAAAGTAAAATGAGAACTAAATTTTAGTGTGGTCCCATCTTATATGCCAGAGAATGGAGGTAAGACCAGAGTTATTTGTTTGGATGTGACCTAGAAAGGAAGATGATGTGACTCCCTATAGAATGAGGTACAAGGAAGGTGGTGCAAATTTTACATCCATTTTGTAGATGCAAGGCAGACAAAACCACTAATTTTGTATCAGGTAGGAGTAAGGATGACAATTTTCCCCTCCCTTGTTCATACCCAGCCTCTCCGACTTTACGGGGATAAGGATGTAGACTACCTTTGACAGGGACAGGATGGGGATTAATAAGGATACCTGATCAAGGATGAGGATTGGGACGGAGAGTGAATTAGTCCCCCGCTCTATCCCATCCCAGTCCTCATTATAAATATCAAATATATGTGCATATATTATAATAAACATATAATATTATTTTTATTATTTATAATATTACTTGTATTAATATATATAATCGGGGTTGGAATGGGATAGGGCAGGATATATCAATTAAAATATTATTTATATTTAATTTTTTCTTCATTTTAAATAAAACTTATTTTCTAAAAACAAAATTTTAATTAAAAAATTCGGAGATATGGGTGAAAATCATCTCTGTTGGGGACTAAGGATGGTTGCTAAAATTTTTTCCAATGGTGGGTTGGGAATGGGAAGTGTGACCCCCTGCCCTGAACCTGAATGCCCTGTTGCCATTCCTAGGTAGAAGTACAAATCTTAATTACAAATTAACATATGCAAAACTGAATCGAGTGACAAATTTATATCTGATTCAGATTTACAGTCAACCAAACACAACCTAATATTTCATCCCGAGTTCACAAATAGTGATATCTAACCAATCAAAAATAGATTTAAGTTCTTATCTATTATCTATTGCCTTGGAAATCAATTTCAACCATCAATTACATAAAATAATTGATCTTATCTTTTTATCAAAGAAGAAGGAGATTAGCAAATAGAATGGTCCTAGCTAAAGAACACAAGCAAAAAAAGATGCATTATATAGATTCGACTTCCAGCTGATACATAGGGCAAATGTCATCCATTAAATTCCCTTTCTCAAACAAATTGTCTTTCATAATTATATAAACCCCTACAAAGTTTACACATAAAAAATATGTATCATGGAGGGATTTATAATTTCTAAATCATCTTCGAATTAAGGGGGGCGTTCATTTTCTAGATTTTGAGAGGGGGAGAGTTCCATTTTGATTCTCATTGATAAATGATATCCATTTTTTAGGTGGGTAAATAATTTCTCCCTAGGGGGATAATGTCCGTATTAATAATGGATTTTTATGGCTAAAATGGTTAATGAAATTTACATGGGAAAATAAAAGAACATGGGTGATGAGGGGTGATTTGGCCTGACCTAGTAAACAACGGACATGTGGACTCAGCATCCTCAACTACTTGGCAGGTTAACTTTGCGTGCCCGATCACCTTGACAGGTCGGGTCTACACCTCGACCACCTCAGCAGGTCGCTCCACTTCGGGTACCTTGGCCACCTCGGATAGTACCTAGGCCCGGGTATCTCAGAAGACCAAGCTTATCAGGCTGACACGTGGTGGAATCTAGAAGACTGACAGTTGTCTCCGAGCCTCTCGGGGGGCACACCGCGTAACCCGTAGGAATTAATCTTATCCGTCCGAATTGGAAGGAAGTGGTAACTCCCGTTAGTTAGCGAAATCCCCGCCTTCTAGAAACGGACCGCAACGGCTTAGGGTGAAGATCTTGAGAGCGTTTTGTGAGACCTACGGCAACCCACCTATATATGGGCATCAACCATCCGAAACCTAGGTATGCACGATTATTTGCTCTCTAGCTCTTAAGCACACAATTTTCAGCTCATACACCCAAGTACTGACTTAAGCGTTAGAGTGACCTTGCCGGATTAGCCACCCCGGGTTCTCTGATCTGTTCGTTTTGCAGATTGACCGTCCCACTAAGCCAATGACATCGACAATACCCTCCAATTAGGAGCATCCAGGTCGTGCACAATCAATGGGTAAATGCACTTACCCAAGTAAATCTTTAATGGTCAATGAAAATTACAGTCTGTGTTTGGAAATGATGCAAATGGAGTGTAAATCCCGGTTCAGGGCAAATTTGCACTCTGGTCAACTTTTGCTTGTGTTTGACAACATTACATTTATGTATTGACAAATGACGGATCAATGCATATTTACATTGATAATAAGATGTAAAAGTACATCAATAAAAAAGAAGTAAATTTGCATTCAAGTGGGCTTTTGATAAAAAAAAAAGTATATGCTTTATTAAAAATCATGTTTGCATCCATTATAGCTAAAAATCTGTTTGGTAAGAAAATAAATTTGTCAATATAAAACTAACCCAATTTTACAATTTATATGAACCGGTTTACACTCTATATATTTGCATTCACATTTGTTTGCATTGTTTCCAAACTCAGCCATATAAAATAAAAAAATATGGGTAATTGTAATTACCACGCAGATAAATAATTTATCGAAAAACGAACGAAACCTAAATATTTTCAAATATCAATATCCAAAACATGAGATTATTTTGAATTCCGAAACACACAATAAATTACTTAATAGAGAGCTAATTAACGAGGAGGCGCGCTGAGTAGAGCCAGTGAAGGAAAAAAAATGAAACCCAAAATAAAAGTTTGAAGATGGTACTTGATAAATAAATTATTTCTCATATTAAACATTACAGATTATGTAGGGATATGTTCATATTCAATCAGATTATAAATACATCACACATGACCTCATCTGACTAGATGAAAACCTGTTCAATGGCTAATATAAAACAAAATTGTTTAATAGAGCGAAGAACCATGATCTTATCCTCATGCCTATTAAGAAAAATATGGGTCCCAACGCTTCAGAACACAAGTCAGATGCTTTCCCTTTATTCAAGAACCTTCTAATTGATTAATCTCTATCCATCAGACATTACAGCTGTACATTTGAAATATCTCCCCTGTCTTTTATGGGTTGATGTTCTCAAACAATTTGTGTTTTATGGATTGAAATATCTCCTTTGATGTTCCCAATACATCATGGTGGTGCTCGTAGGTAAGTATGTGGGAACAATTTTTGGGTGAATCCAACCAAAATTCCATATATTAATATCAAAATAAGGATACACTTGATCCATTCCAATTTCGAGATTAATGACTGATTAAAAGCTAATCCCCTTCCATTTTTGGAGAACACATCTAGTTCTAGCTTTGCCCATTTCAATGATTTTACTTCGAATTAGATTATTCCACCATAGCTTTCTTTTAATTAGGGATAGACTGTAAGACCTGTTTACTTGGATACTACAAAGAAAAACCTTTCCATTTATTCAACTTTTCTTTTTTTTTTACTTTTTTCATAATGAAAACTCTAAAAATGTATATTGGAATTTTGCACCTTAATAGGTTGCATTTGGTAAAACTGCAAATGAAAATATGCATGTTCATCCAAAGTTGGTTTGGTTTTGCATTGACAAATTTTGTATTATTAACAAATGTATTTGATTATGATGGCTATAAACACAAATTTCATGACTAGAGTCTTTTTTTTCTACACTGACCAATTTTAGGTGCAAAATTTGCTGCATATTTTTGTAAGCAAACTTTGCTCCCTTCTTGAATGCAAACATGTTAGTAGAAAAAAAAAATTAGTAATATGCCTACTGATTCCTTTTTTCTTCGTGTGACATTTCTTTCATTTAAATATGCCTGCTGGTTCCTTTTTTCTTCTCTTCTCGTAGAAATTTTGTTGAAACCATAATGCCAAAGATCTCATCATTCTCTCCTAAACCCAATAGAATTACTATCATACTTTGCAGGTAGACATATAGTTCAATATATATCATACCCTACCCTCTTGAATACCATTCTCTCTTTTAAAGACCCATGTATTCTTTTCTTTCTAAGAATTGAGTATTTGAATGGAGAATTAGAATACAACTAAGGATTTTATGGAGCGAGGGAAGTAGTAAGGCTCCGTTTGATTCGCAGGAATAAGGGTACGGAACCGGAATTGAAATGGTCCAGGGGTTTGGTTGGACAGAATTGAAATCCGATTCCCATTCCAAGCATAATGACAATCCCCCACTTGAGGAAATGGCCATTCCTGGGCCACCCTCACCCCTGGGAATCAGAATCCCATTCCTGCTCTTTAATATAAGAAAAAAAAAAAACAAAATGACAAAAGCCCCTCAAACCTCTCTCTACCCGATTCCAACTTTCTACCCCTCACTCCTGCATCTCTCGTCACTCCCTCCTTTGACAGCTGAAGCATGAAGAACTGATCTGAACTGATACTCCGATGACGGCAATGACAAGTTAAATCACCATTTAATTTTTTCTCTTCCCTTTCCTAATATTCTTCTTATTCTTCCTCTCTCTTTCTTTCTCTCTCTCTCTCTATTTTCATTCCTCCCCAATGTTCCACTGCAGACCAGACCAGACCAGACCACACCACAAGAAGGTAAGTTTTCATGGTTTCCTTTTAGAAAAGTATTTCTTACAAAGATCTTTAGTATAAGGTGTTTCTACCATGCGACAAATCTGGGTTTGTCACCTACCTCCAGCCTCATGGTAAGTGATAAACTATAATAAAATTATGTATACATTTTTTGTTAGAGGTAGATTCAAATTTTCAAGAATCTCTCTCCTCCTTCTTGTTTTTGTCTTTTCCTCTTCCCACCCTTGAGTGCATGGGAAGACTCATTGTCACACATTGTTTGAAAAATGAGTGAAGTTGAGTATATTTGTAGCTTTGCTCTTTCTATGGGTAGGGACCCATAGGAGGAGAGCACTATAGATATTTCATGCATGTGAGGAGGGGTTGTGGGTGCTTTTTACATGCGTACGCCGAGCCGGGTCGGGGCACGTGTGCGTGTGCGTGTGATGCACTAGATATTTTTGGTATAACCGAATTACAACTTTTTAATTAAAATGTGTCTCTTCAATTTTCGAATTTAATTTTAAACTAAAATGTTTTCTTTTTTGTGTCTCTTCTTCCTCGTGCTTTTTTGAATAGGTGCCGACCCAGTCTACACACAACGTTCCCTTTCGACAGTCTTCTTCTCTGTCTTCTCTGTAATTTGAGCATCATCCTTTATGTGGTTTGTGGAGGTCTAGTAAGCGAGTGCACCCCTACTAGAAGCCTGTGGGTTGTTTATCTTGGCAACCGATTTGCGATCACCCGACTGCACCGTAGGGGGCAAATGCGGTTTAAGGAGAGTGACCAAGTGGCACGACTCAACCCTCATTCTCCCTGCAATTCTCAGTTTCGAGATTCTGCATCATCACATCTTTACAACTTTGGTTTGGAAAGCAAATACCAATAAGTTACATTATGCCTTCTTTACTATTTTTACAACAATCTTAAAACCGCATTTATGGAACCTATCTTTGCTAACCCCTTCATGAGGAACCAGATACTGTCAACAGTTCCCGATTTCTCTAAGATTGAACCATTCAATGGAACCAATTACAAGTGTTGGAGACAATACCTATTGTTTGCTTTAGAGCAATTAGGGGTAGCTTTTGCATTGACCGAACCAAACCCACTAAACATGGAGGAACCAACCCGTTCTATTGTTGTAGAACACTGGACTACAGCCGATCACCTCTGCACCAACCATAACCTAAACTGCTTGTCTGATGAACTGTACAATGTTTATTCTTCCTATAATTATGCCTATGAAATCTATAATGCATTGGACACTAAGTATGCTCTAGAAAATGCCGAAAATAAGAAATATGCCATTGCCAACTTCCTGCACTTCACCATAAAAGAAGACATGGACGTGTCTGCCCAAATAGATGAGTTCCGGGTTCTTGTGGGGGAACTAGCAAAGGAAGACATGGTACTGCCAGATGAATTCATTGCCAGTTCTCTCATAGAAAAGCTGCTACATGCATGGAATGATTTCAAGACCAGTATGAAGCATAAGAGAAATGACACTACTTTGGACCAAGTAGTGGTCCGAATTAAGATAAAAGAAAATAACAGAAAGAAAGATGATGACTAGTTTTCCAAAACCAATCTGGTGGAGGAAAAGACTGCAAAATTCAAAAAGAATTTGAATGGGAAAAATGATTAGAAATTCAAGAAGCAACAAAAGAAAGGAAACTTCTATGTATGTGGCAAACCCGAACATTACAAGAAGGACTGGTACCGAAATAAGGACTCTGGGAAACCGAAGGTCAATTTGACTGGGGATGTTATCGCGACAGTGGTGACTGAAGTAAACTTAGTTGATAAGCCGAAGGAATGGGTACTAGACATTGGTGCTACCAAGCACATCTGTGGAGTCTGCAATTCCTTCTATGAATATACAACTCTATCTGAAGGAGATCAAGTCTTCATGGGAAACTCACAAACTTCGAAGGTCATCGGAAAAGGAAAAATACTCCCAAAACTGACTTCAGGAAAAATCCTAATGCTGAATGATGTGCTACATGTGCTGGAGATCCGGCGGAACTTGGTATTGGGAGCACTCCTCAATAAAGTGGGACTAAAGCTCAAATTTGAAGCAGACAAGGCAGTGTTAACTAAGAATAATGTATTTATTGGAAAATGATATGATGTTGGAGGATTGTTTGTACTGAATATTTCTGATATTGTTATGAATATAACTGTTTCTTCTTCTGCTTATATTATTGAATCTTTTGGTATTTAGCATGCTAGACTAGGACATCGTAGTGATCCTTATTTAAAACGATTATGTAAATTAGGAGTTTTGAATGTTCCTATTAATTTACAAAAGAAAAATGCCAAGTATGTGTTGAAGCAAAATTTTACTAAGAAACCTCATAAAAGTTTACAAAGAGAAGCTGAATTGTTACAACTAGGGGTGTCAATTGGACTAGATTTGGTCCAATCTGATCCAATCCAATGTAAAACCATTATAAATGAACTAGGTCTAATCCAATCCAATGAATGTTTTGGACCGGTCCAATTCAATATCTGAAGCATCCAATCTGTTCAAATTCATTTTGATTTAGATTGGTTTCAATCCAAACCCGGTCCATTGACATATATATTCTTATTTTATATCAATGGACTAGATACTGACTTAATCCAACCCAATCTAATATAAATTTGTTACGGACAGACCAAGTCCAATCAAATCTAATAAATATTTTGGACCGGATTGGTCCAATCCAATATGCCTTGTTGGTCCGTCCAATCCATCCAAATTGATTTTAGACTGGATGGGGTCCAATCCAAAACCAATCCGTTGACACCCTTAATTACAACTTATTCATAGTGATCTAGGAGACCTTAAATGTTATGAAACTAGAAGAGGAAAAAGATACTATAGAACTTTTACAGATGACTTCTTTAGATATGCAAAAGTAGTTCTACTTAGATCAAAAGATGAGGCTGATCAAGCTTTCATAAACTACAAAACTGAAGTAGAAAATCAGTTAGGAAAGAAAATAAAAAGACTTAGAACAAATAGAGGAACTGAGTATGATGGACAAACCATTAAAAAATTCTTTGAAGAAAATGGAATCATACATGAAACCACAACTCCCTATCAACCTGAATCTAATGGAGTTGTAGAAAGACTAAACGGAACATTAAAGGAAATGATGAATGCAATGCTAATTAGTTCAGGTGCACTTCTGAATTTGTAGGGGGAAGCAATCCTAACGGCTTGCCACCTATATAATAGAATACCACCCAAGAAGAAAGGACATACCCTTTGAACTTCGGCATAATAGAAAACCTAGTTTGAACTCTAAAAGTTTAGGGTTGCCTAGCAAAGGTCGGAATACCTGAACCTAAAAGAAAAAAGTTAGAACTGAAAACCTGTGACTGTGTGTTCATTGGATATGCACAAAACAATGCATCTTATCGATTCCTTGTAATTAAAACAATTGATAATATTAGCGAAAATAACACAATAATAGAGTTCCGAGATACAAAGTTCTTTAAGTACATCTTTCCTTGAAGAAAATAAACAATAAATAGGGAACCATCTGAACACCCAATTAGAAACCAAGAACAAGTGAGTGCTCAAGGAGTCAATTCTTCACCTAAGCAAGAACTAGACTTAAGGAGAAGTAAAAGACAAAGAAGAGAAACAAACTTGGGTGATGGAATGTTCACATTTCTAGTGGACAAGGACCCAATAACCTATTACGAAGCTATAACTTCACGTAATGCAATATTTTGAAAGAAGCCATAAAAAGTGAAATAGACTCCTCGGAAATTAATCACACTTGGGAACTTGTAGATCTCCCACCTGGAACCAAGGCACTAGATTGTAAGTGGATTTTTAAGAAAAAAACTAAAACCGGATGTCACAAAAGATAAATTCAAGGCCAAGTCAGTTGCTAAGGGGTTCATACAAAAGAAAAATGTAGGCTTCTTTAACACCTACTCCTCGGTTGCAAGATTGACAACAATTAGGGTTTTGTTTGCTATAGCATCCATTTACAAACTGGTAGTTCATCAAATGGATGTGAAAACAACTTTCTTAAATGGGGAATTAGAGGAAGAAATTTACATTAGGCAACCTGAAGGCTTCATAATGCCAGGACAAGAAAATAAAATATGTAAATTAATTAAGTCTCTATATGGCTTAAAACAAGCTCCCAAACCATGGCATGAAAATTTTGATAATGTGTTAGTAACTAATAGATATAGCAAAAATGATTCTGATAGATGTGTCTATAGCAAATTTGAAAATAATAAAGGAGTCATGATTTGTCTATATGTTGATGATATGCTAATAATGGGAACTAGTCTAGAGGTAGTAAAAGAAACAAAACAATTTCTAATGTCTAAATTTGATACCAAGGACTTGAATGAGGTTGATGTAATCTTGGGGATTAAAATCCATAAAGAACAAGGAAATTTTATTCTCTCCCAATCACATTATGTAGAAAGTATCCTTAGGAAATTTGGACACTATGATTGTAAACCGGTTAAAACACCTTTTGACTGTAGTATTCACTTAAGGAAATATGTAGGAGAATCAGTTTCACAAAAGGAGTATGCAAGTATAATTGGATCTATATCTAACTTAATGAACTGTACAAGACCGGACATAGCTATAGTTGTGGGAAAATTAAGTCAGCATACTCATAATCCTAGAAATGAACATTGGAAATCTCTAATAAAATTATTAAAATATTTAAAAGGAACCATAAATTTTGGTTTACACTACTCAGGTTTTCCTCTTGCTTTAGAGGGCTTTACTGATGTGAACTGGATTCCAAATTCAAAGGATAGTACTTTCACCAGTGGATATGTGTTTACTCTAGGCGGAGGATTAGTATCGTGGAAATCGGTAAAGCAATCATATAATATAAGTTCAATAATGGAGGCCGAGTTTATTGCACTAGAATTGAAGGGGTCCGAGGCAGAGTAGCTAAGGAACTTGCCGACAAATATACCACTTTGGCCACAGTCGGCTCCATCCATATCTATCCATTGTGATAGCCAAGCAGCAATAGCTAGAGCCAAGAACCAAACGTACAATGGTAAAAGAAGGCACATTTGCTTAAGGCACAACTTGGTAAGACAATACCTCAGTGAAGGTACAATCACATTGGATTTTGTAAGGTCTGAAAAGAACTTTGTAGATTCGTTAACCAAATCACAAACTTCTAAGGTCGTTTATGAGGCATCGGTAGGAATGGGACTGAAGCCCAATACAAAGTCATTAGTGATGGACACCAACCTATGTGAAGGAGATCACTGGAATTAGGTTGAATGGATAAATCGAGTTGGTAGATGACTTGGGAAAGCACTATCAATTTGTGTCCCATTTCAGATGTCGATGTAAGATAGTATTCACTATAGTTTGAGGAGGTCGAGTATGAGGTTCTTAATCAGTTAGGAATGGTGTGGGCAATGCACACTAATAACTGACCTAAGTGAGTATGAAGTAAGGCCGCTTCTAAGAGAGATCTAGGGCTGACTCTCTAAAACACTCATGATTCCAAGAGGGGAACAAGGCTGAAATGTTCCAAAACAAAAGAACCACTAAAAAACTAGTAAGTTGAGTTGGTTGGCCGGTTAGCTAGTTACGACAAAGAGGAAAGATTTAAGGAGTCTGACTCCACCCGTACTCTGTAACATAGCCTGTCATACCTAAGTGTTGATTGAAGTTCAAAAGACATCACCATGAATACTTTTCTCACTGCGATGCTCAGATCGTTCGATGTTCTTATAATTTTGAATCTTGGGGGGGATTGTTGGAGGGATATTCAAAATCTCAAGGATCTCTCTCCTCCTTGTTTATTGTCTTTTCCTCTTCTCACCCTTGAGTGCATGGGAAGACTCCTTGTCCCACATTGCTTGGGAAAGGAGTGAAGTTGAGTATATTTGTAGTTTTGCTCTCTCTATGGGTAGGGACCCATAAGAGGAGAGCACTATAGATATTCCATGCATGTGAGGGGGGGTTGGGGGTGCTTTTCACACGTGCGCATCGAGCCGGGCCAAGTCGGGACGTGGGTACGGGTGCGGGTGCAGGTATGTGCGATGCACTAGATCCTTTTGGTTTAACCGAATTACAACTTTTTAATTTAAAATGTGTCTCTTCAATTTTCCAATTTAATTTTAAATAAAATGTTTTCTTTTTTGTGTCTCTTCTTCCTCCTTGTGCTTCTTCGAATAGGTGCACTGTTATGAAGAGGCTCCTGTCTGAAAGGACACATCTGTGTCCATTCGGGTCTGAGAGCACTCTATAAGAAGAGTGTTGGCCGACCCAGTCTACACACAACATTCCCTTTCGATAGTCTTCTTCACTGTTTTCTCTATAATTTGAGCATTATCCTTTCTATGGTTTGCGGAGGTTTGGGAAGCAAGTGCACGCCTACCAAAAGCCTGTGGGCAGGAATTTAATGTTAAATAGGAATGAAAAGATAGAATGGTAGAGGTGTTGTGTCTAGTTGAGAACAAGGATTAAAGTATTGATACAATGCACCCAATACGGGGCACATCGTATCCATATCCATGATCACTGGCACATGATACGCTACAACTGTATGTGTATCTTGCCAATTGTGCATATTAGCATCATATGCCACTGTATCAGTGGATACAACCTGATACAAAGGCATATTGGACCCTAATTTGACGACATATTCAAACCTTGATTTAAGATTTAATTTTCCCCAAAAATTTAATACAAATTGAAAAATTATAAAATTAATTTATTTTATTTATATTAAATGATTTAAATATTTTGTTTTACATATAAATTATATGTTAAAAATGAAAACATATTTATTATTTGAAAAGATATAGTTATTATTTATATAAAAATACTAATAAATATTTTTTCCCAAAAATTAATAAAAATTGTAAATTATAACTATAAAATTTTAATAAAAACTGAAAATGATAAAAATAATTTATTTTATCTACCTTAAATGGTTAATATGTTTTATTTTAAAATTATATGTAAAATAAACAATTGTGTGTTAAAAATAAAAAAAAAATATTATTTTAAAAATATATATTATTTATATAATAATACTAAATAGAAAATTCTCGTAAAAATAAATAAAAAATGACAATTATAATTATAAAATCTGAAATAGAATGATAATTATTGTATGATGTGTACATCTTCCAAAGTTCCTGTATTGTTGATTATAATGTATCTCTTCATGTAACCTATTAAAGTGTGAATTTCTCATGTATTTATACCTAGTTCATAGTTAGTTCAGCTTTAGATTTAGTGATTTTGTCATAATTATATGACTTGTATGCATTTCCCTAATGTATCCAATTCGTATCTGTATCCGAGCTATCTAACAATACTCGATACTGATATTTTAATCCTTGGTTGAGAAATCCTCCACATGCTCAAATTCAAAGGAAAGTAGTACACTTTCAAATGGTCGCCTTGGGAGGTTAACCCCTATTAGTGGTGTTACATTTCCATCTACTCTAGGACGCTCATGTGGGACTCCGATTATAACTGAAGATAACGAGAGTACTCATGAATCATCATAATCACAAGTCCTCAGACTCAACTCTTATCTGTTGTATTATATCATATGTACAAATCTCATATCAACTGCATAAATTTTTAAATTTCAAACATTATTATAAATAGAAGATTAAACTTCCACGAAATCAATTAGCTGTGGAGTTTTTCAAACTGTGTTTCGTTATCTTTGATGGTTTCAAAGCCCATGACGTCATCTTCTCAAACCATTGTCAATGGCAATTGATGAGGGGTGATTTGGCCCGACCTAGTAAGTAAAGGACACATGGACACGACCTGTCAGCAGGATGACAACTTAGCAGTTTGGGAGCCTGGGTGTTCGGGCACCTCGGCACCAAAGCCAATTCAGCACCTGAGTACTGAAAAGACACGTAATCAACTCCAAAAGCTTCTCATTGGACTTCAAATCTCCCGGGATTACGCCGCGTAACAGCAGACCTTATCCTCTCCTTGTCTGGATCGGACAATAATGATAGACTTCTTTGACTGGTACGTTGCTCTCCTTCTAAAGTAGAAATGGATCTTATCTATGCGGACCGAGGATCCTAGAGTCGTTTTGTGAGACCCACAGTAGCTCAACTATATAAGAGCATCAACCCCCCAAGACCCAGGTACGCGCGATTTAGTGCATTCTAGCTCTCCTTGTTCTCTAACTCTCAACTTGCATATACTATTATTGACTTAAGCATTGGAGCGACCTCACCGGGTTAGCCACCCTGGGTTCTCTGATACCTCCCTTTCTTTGTAGTTTGAGTAACCTAATTGGTGACATGCGTCCGAGTTTCCTTACAGCTAGGAGCATCCAGATCGCGCACCATCAATTGGCGTCGTCTGTGGGAAGGAGTATGAAGTGCTAATTGTCAGGCTAAACTTAACGAAGGAGATGGGTACAAAACATCTCATCGTGTGTAGTAACACACATCTGGTAGTTAACCAAGTCAATAGTGACTACGAAGCACACGACTCAACTATGGAAGCCTACTTAACAAAAGTTAGGGAGATCCTACTAGGCTTCAGCTCTTGTTTCATCAAGCAGATACCGAGGTCCAAGAACGCTGAGGCTGATGCCTTGTCACGACTAGCAAGTACCAGCGACAACACCATGCAAACTGTGTACATAGAGAACCTGCCTTGGCCCATCATTCTCGGGGGGGCAGAAGAGATCGCTCCCGTGTTGTAAGTGGAACCGAGTTGGATTGGCCTGCTCGTTGATTATCTACTCCACAAGACTCTACTTGCAGAATGCAATGCACCTCGAGGGGTAGAGTGTCAATCAACTTGGTATGTCCTTATAGACAGACGACTTTATAGGAGGTCCTTGATGCTCCCCTACCTACGTTGCCTGTGACCCTCAAAAGCTGAGTTCGTACTTCACGATATCTATGAAGGGTTATGCGGATGACACTTGGGGGGGGGGGGGCAAAGCGCTCGCCCAAAAGGCACTAAGGCAAGGCTACTATTGGCCCACTATGAAGGCAAACACACTTGAGCTCGTCAAGAAATGCGACAGATGTCAGAGGCATGCCAACATCCTCCATCAGCCTGCTGCCAATCTGAAGTACTTGACTAGCCTGTGGCCCTTCGTGTAGTGGGGAATTGACATCCTTGGTCCATTTCCGTCGGCAACCAAGAAGAGGAAGTTCTTGGTCGTGGCAGTGGACTACTTAACGAAGTGGGTAAAAGCCGAACCGTTGGTAAGCATCACAACCTGAAATGTGCAAAATTTCTTTTAGAAAAACATCGTGTGCGGTTTCGAACTACCTAGAGCTTTGATCTCGGATAACAGGAAGCAATTTGAGGACATTAAATTCTAGAACTGGTGTGCCGAGATGGGGATTCAGTAAAATTTCACTTCAGTAGCACACCCTCAAGTAAATGAACAGGCCAAAGTGACGAACAAGGCTATCCTCCGCATACTGAAAGCTCACCTTGTGCGAGCTAAACGATTGTGGGTGGACGAGCTGCCCAGTGTCCTTTGGGCCTACCGGACTACCATCAAGACCACAACCGGAGAAACACCTTTCAACCTCACATATGGAATGGAAGTCATGATTCGGCAGAGATTGAAGTACTGGCGTTGCGTCTCGAAGCATACGATGAAGAGGCAAACAATGGTGAGCTCCGGACTAACTTAGACTTGGTTGAAGAAGTGTGCAACCTGGCCCACATCTGAACCACGGCTTACCAATAAAGAGTAGCTCGGTATTATAACGCCCGATTCAGGAAGCGACTATTCCAAGTCAGCGACCTAGTTCTTTGTAAGATAATGGTGCTTGAGCCCGGCATAGGTAAGCTCGATCCAAACTAGGAAGGTCCATATCGAGTGAGACGAGTGTTCGAAGAAGGAACCTATGAGCTTGAGACCATGGAAAGAAAACAAGTACCTTGAGCTTGGAACATTGACAACCTAAGGAGATACTATCTGTGAAACCCCAATGCAACTGAAAAATGACTAAGTCCATAGGATCACCGAGCTAATTCTAAGGACGACCAACTGGAAAGAAGACCCTAAGTCACTTCCAGAAGCCTAAGGGATATGGTGTCGAGATGGCAAGAGACCTCGACACGATATAAGACCTAGTCGCCTCTTTGGCATGGGCAGAGAAGTCCTAGTTGCCTCTTCGGCATAGGCAGCCTAAGACCCAGTCGCCTCTTTGGCATGGGCTCACTAAGACCCAATCACCTCTTCGGCATGGGCTCACTAAGACCTAGTTGCTTTGGCATGGGTAAAGCAAAGTAGCCCGGGCACAGATAGGTCGGGCATATACCCTACAGTGTCTATTCACCTCGGCATAGAATGACGTTGGATTATTCCTATTCGATTCTAGCTCGCCAGCTCGGGAGTAATCTATACTTAGAAAAAGTTTTGCACACAAGAAAATTTGCAACTGTTGTATTTCATTAATGAAGCACTTTGGGTACATAGCAAAAAAAAAACAACAAAAAAACAGAAAGATTACAACTATATAATCGAGCTCGGAGGCTCAGAACATTGAGTATGTACAGGGAGGTCCAAGAAAAGAGGCAAGTGATATCAGTCAACTCGGGGTTCTCCATCCTCAACAGAGGCCTCGGCAGGCTGATTGGTCTCCATATGGTCTTTAGCGACACCATCTCCCTCTCCCTCTTCTGTTGTCTCATCACCGAGGAGGTCGTTGTCACTCTCCTCAGAGTCTAGGTCCTTAGCAGCTTCGACGGCCATCTCCTTGGTGATCTTCGACGTTGTGATGGCACTGAGGTTGAGATGGGGGAATTCACACCGGGTCAACCATTTGCTAAGATTAAAACCCTTGTGATAGCCCGTTGTCCCGGCCTTGACCAGTAGCTCGTGATGTTCCGTCAAAGACTTGTACTCCTTGGCGGCCTTGACCTTGGCCTCCTCCATTGCACTGAGCAGAATATCAGTCCGCTACTTTACCAACGCCTCGAGATTCTCGTTCTCTCTCTTAAGAGTCGCCTTGCGCTCCTCCATCTCCTTATCCGCCATCAGCAGAGTCAGCAATTCCTTCTTAGCTCGCGCATCTTTTTTCAGCTGGCTGATCTCGTTGCGAGCTTGGTTCAATTCGGGGTGGGAACTTCAGGAGGACTCCTTGGCCTCGAGAACTTGTTTTAGGTTCACTTCGAACTGGTAGTGTAGGGCATGGATCGAAGAATTCACCTACCAAAAGAAGAAACAAAATCTAAGTATAATATGGCCCAAAGACTGAGTATGTATCACCATGCAGTGAGTTGCCGCTCTGGTCTCAAGCTGAGCAATTGGTAAGTCAGTCCAACGAGCAACCTCCTTGGCAAAGACCGCGTCCTTGCTTTTGAGGAGACTGGATTTCAGAGTCAAGATGCTCCGAGCTGAGGTGTTGCTACTCGATGGGGTGGTCGCCTAAGCGTGCTGGGGCTCGGAGGATGTGGTCTCCTCGAGCAAGTGAGGTGGGGATGCTTTACCTTGGTCCTCCTCGACCAAGTCGATCACTGGCAGCTGCTTAGCAACCGATGGGTGCTCGGGGACGGTGGCGCCAATGTCGAAGGTGGTGGTCTCTTTATGGAGGCAATCCTTCTTGGAGGCCCTCTTCTTCTTCTTCCCCTTTTGCATGTCCCCGAAGAGCTTGTCGGCGGGGATGTCAAACATGGCAGCTACAAAAGGCAATGAACAGAGTAAGTACAAGATCAATATAAAACAAGACAAGGAAAACAAGTATAATAGTTGTGATGACGACCTACCGGGAGGACTTAGCCCGGCTTGCATGAACTTCTCTTCGGTCATGAAGTTCTCGAACTTTAGCCCGAGCTTTGCCCAAGATCAGACTTCCTCCTGTGTCTTTTGGTCCAATTTAACATTGGGGTCCTAGATGCCATGCCTCTAGTGAGTTAGAAATGGCCACCCCTTAGTGTTACGAACTACAAAAGAACACCTCTTCCAGGTTGGGACTTTGTTTGGGAGTTCGTGCAACAACTTGTACCCGGGGTGAGGAGACATGTAATAGCTTCGCCTAGGCTCGGGTAGAACATAGACTAAATTTTTCTTGATAGAAAGGATCGAGGAAAAGGCGTCGAGGTCTAGAGGTTGGTTATAATCATGGAAAAGGGAGAAGGTACCTACGATGTTGCGGATAGAGTTTGGATGGAGCTGGTTTATGGCGATGTCAAAACATTTGACGATCTCCGGCTACGAGTTGCTCCTCGAAGACCATGATCCCGTCATGACTGTTATCCCAAGAAAAGTTGCCTAAGGGAATTTTATACACTAAGTTGTTGGGTAGCCTATACCGAGCTACTAACGACAAGAGCCTACCCGCTATCATTGAAGACGGGCCGAAACTGTCTGGCAATCGACCTCGATGCGAAGTGGAGGCTGACCTGTCGGAGGCTTCACATTCTTGCCGAGGTGCCCACCTTGATAGGACAAGACTCCGCGGCCCACACTGAGGTGCCCACCTCGGCTCCAATGGACTCACCGCTCCCACTTAAAAGACTATCTATACTAAGGCTAGACATGCTAAGGGAATGAACAACATAATCGAAAACAAGGAAAGACGAACTCACCAAAAGAAGACCGAAGAAAGCTAGACGACCTCGAACACGGGGATAGTTGACACTAAGCTGGGAGACTTGAACGCGATCTCAAAGAGCTCAGTCACGCGGTTTGTGGCATGGAAAATGGGCCCTTCAGCCCCTATTTATAGCCACCATATCCGAGGATCAACGACCAAGATTTGCATGATCCAACGGCTCCTATGATAATCGGTTGCACGCCATCTGAGATTGAAATCAGTTGAGCCCGCGTTTTGACGTCCGCGGAGTTTATAATCGGCGTGACGTTCGTACGTGCCTGATACGCGATCTGGGTCATTTCCTAGTCGAGCCAAGCGGTCATACATGTCCAATTGAAGGTCCGCCCTCTGTACCACCTAGACATCGTGCCAAATCCACTTAGGCTCGTCATGAACTCCCCGCATAGGGTTAGGACCCCTGGCATGAGGAGTGGGGGGCAATTGATGAGGGGTGATTTGGCCCGACCTAGTAAGTAAAGGACACGTGGGTGTTCGGGCACCTTAGCATAGAGCCACCTCGGCACCAAAGCTAGTTCGGCACCCGAGTACCAAAGTGACACGTAATCAACTCCAGAAACTTCTTAGCGGACTCTGAATCTCTTGGGATCACATCGCGTAATGACAGGCCTTATCCTCTCCCCGCCCAGATTGGACAATAATGATAGACTTCATTGACTAGTACGTTACTCTCCTTCTAAAGCGGAAACGGATCTCATCTACGCGAATCGAGGGTCTCAGAGTCGTTTCGTGTGACCCACGGTAGCTCAACTATATAAGGGCATCAACCCCCCAGGACCTAGGTACGTGCAATTTAGTGCAATCTAGCTCTCCTTGTTCTCAAACTCTCAGCTCGCATATACTATTACTGACTTAAGCATCGGAGCGACCTCGCCGGATTAGCCACTCCGGGTTCTCTGATACCTCCCTTTCTTTGCAATTCGAGCGACCTACTTGGCGATAGGTGTCCGAGCTACTCTTGTCGGATTAGCCACTCCGGGTTCTCTAATACCTCCCTTTCTTTGCGGTTCGAGCGACCTACTTGGCGATAAGCGCCCAGGCTACCCTATAGCTAGGAGCATCCAAATTGCGCACCATCAGCAATCTTCCTATCAATGTTAATCAGTTTATTTCAGTCAAGTTAGCTTACCACAATTACCTGTTATGCGATCTTTGTTTGTTGCAGGATTTCATGGTTCTAAGCTATACGGTTAGGAATTCACATCTACACCCCACAGAGCATGCCCCACAGTACATCCCAATCATGTACTGGGAATATCTCCTCAATGACGGGTACGTGAGATGTTCCCAATGCACGTTGAGATGTGCATATGGGGTGCTTGTGGGACGCAGATCTTGAACTCCAAAGCTATGTGTCTGGTTCGTTTCCTTGCCCTCCCAGGTATGCCTTGGAGGCTGACAAGGAGAAATAATCAGTTCCTTGGATGGCTTCTGAGATACCCTATAAAGCGTGTTTATTGGGGTCCAAGTCCAATGTCCGCATGATGCAGCTCTACTATGAGCCTTTTCATCTCCAAAAGGGAGCGGTGTATATGTTAGTAGGGCTGCAACTTGGGCGGGCCCAATATGAGACCGAACCAGCTCAGCCTGAAATTTTATATGGGTTGGTTTGAATTTTTAGTACTCGGGCTGGGTTTGGGTCCAAAAAGTTGGATTTTTTTATTTTTCGGGTCGAGCCTGGGCCTAGCCCTTAGGTAGCCCGGGCTCTGGTTGGTTATATATATATATATATAATTTTAGAATGGATTCATTAACCAACCAGAGCCCGGCCCGGGCCTAAACCCAACCTGAATACATCAAATTACAATGTAGGCTAAACTCAGGTTGAAAAAATCAGACTTGACCTCGGACTTAGTTTAGGCTCAGGCCTTAAGCCTAAATGTTAGGATCCCGACTTTCACCCCTATATGTTAGAGCATTTGCATCTGCTGAAAGCTAGTAACATCTCTGAACGACCAGTTTCAGCTTTGAATCTCGTTATTCAGGACCTCCTAGGACTTGGACCAAATTAATTATGATGGGTTTCTCACAACCAAATTCACACTATGCGGTTGAGTACACATTTGATGAGATAAGTGCACTACTACTGAATCATGAAATTAGAATGGACAACTCTTAAGTCTTAAGTTATGGTCCGGTTTCTGCTTCTATGAATGCTAACCATGCAACCAACAATGCAAGCAAAGGGGTCCAACTTCAACCCCCTCAACGTTTTGATAAGAATAGGCCCAAGATTCACTCCCTAGATTCCTAATCAAGAACAAGTTTCCTCAAGGGAACTCTGATCTTAAATGTTAGATCTGTGGATCCATATCATTTAGCCATTAACTATTACAACCGGTTTTACAATGTCCAATACTCAAGGGAACTCTGTAATTAGTCATTCTAGTTTTTTTTTGGTAGTTAATGCCACGCACCAACCTCTTTCCCAAATCAGTGGTTGCAGAAATGGATTCCACATTAAGAATGGAGTGTACCAGTTAACATACTAACCGAGTCAACCCTCAGTTGTTGGTACTCGAATTTTGGGAGTTCACATCTCTACTTCTCCGCCTCACAACACCCTACAACACATCCCTGCCGTGTATTGAGAGCATCTTCTGATGATGACATCATCAGTTCTGGTACCCAAAGTTCTTTTTGCTATTAAAGGCTCTAGGTGTTACTTCATCAGTAATTCAAGTTTTCCAAACTCTTTTTAATCAGTTTGAATCATGGTGTAAAGTATGATATGCTTCTGTGTATTGGCAGAGGTGTATCAATATTTAGATATACACGAAAACATGGGGTTTTTTAGTTTTATTTTTTTTTCAAAATTTGGTTTTTGGGGAGTTAAATACATGTGTTTTTCATTAAAAATGAGTAGGTCCCGAAACACCTATAAACAGGCATATTAGGATCCAAAAGATACTATACAATTTCCCTCCATATTGTATCGAAATTTTGAACCTTGGTTTGAATCCCCAAACTTAAGATTTTATTATATGCTAAATGCCCGCTTGGAACAGCTTTCATTTAGCGGCCTCTAGGGTTGCATGAGCCAAGGAACCCGCTAAAAAGATATAAAACTGTGCTTGGTAAAAATCCAGAAAGTCAGAAGAAGACTTACATGAGCGGAAAAATGACTTTTTGGAGAAGCTAGGTAGGTAGCTTCTCATAAGCATTTCAGTCAACGTAACTCATCAATCACTGCAAAATCCATCCCAAACAAGCTCTAAGGTGTCATTTGGTTGCACTGATCTCTAAACTTTGAAAAGCAAATTACCTTTGACATAAGTACTACAAAAAGTTGTAATATTTTTCTTTTTCTAATATCTAAATATTGTTATGAAATTTGAATACTTTCTGAGAAATAAAAACTAACAATCTTATCTTGGTAGTACAATGATTGGTAATAATTACTCTGAGAAAATGCGAAGTGAAAGAAATAAATAAATAAACGAAATAATTTGTAAAATATGTGAAAATGATTAAACAATTAATAATTAATTAATAATATTCAATAGTAATAATTAATAACAATAATAACCATTAATAATAATAATAATAATTAATTAATTCATAATAATAATTAATAATGACAAATGAAATAATAGATAATAATAGACTCTGCTTTTTATTGAAATAGACTTAGGCTAAGTTTGGGAGTGCTTAATGGGTTGGGACCATCTAATAAGCACTTATTTACATTTGGGAAATAAACCTAAAATAACTGTTTATTCTAAGAATGTGTTTATTTGAGAATCCCAAATTTTAGGCTTATTTTTAAGTGCTTATTCAATAAATGCTTATTTCCTTTCTAGCCTATCTTGGGCCACCACGCCATTTTAAGAATGCCTATACTACTCCTATTTAAAGTAAACGCTTTTTCACCAAACACTCATAAATACTTATTAGAATAAACACTTATATTTCAAATAGCCACTCCCAAACTTGGCCTTAGACCATTAAAAAGTGATGTGTGGTACAATTTCTAAATTTAAGAAATAGCCAAGGGATTAAAATGTCATTGGGCCACATTTGAAAAGGTGTTAAAAAGGATGTTGCATGAAACATACCAAAGTCACATAGTGGAAAAGACAAAATTCAAAAGAGATATTCTCGCAACCACTCACTCTTACTCTTGAATTTGATTTGACCGATTGTGAATTTTGTTGAATTCTCATTGCTTGCCCAAAAGCCCAAGGAGATCCGAACTCCCTTCAATGCGTGTACAAACTAATTAATACAAAAACAAACAACTCTCTCAATGACCACCCACCACCACCAAGGGAAAAATCTCGTCATTAATTGATGAAAATGAGGGATGACATAGACTTTAGACTTTAACAAGTGAACACTACTAGTCCCCCATCTAGTGGGCAGCATAAACATTAATCCTAGGCCCCTAGCCCAAGTGAATTGAGTTTTTCGTTTAGATTTAATCGATCTCGATCTAAGGGTCCTCTCTAATTAAAACAAACCATATGACGGGTTGATGCTGATAGCTAGCCCAATCTTTCCACCACCAGATGGATGAGGACAATTGGCCTTACTCAGAGCTAGCTAGCCTTCACCCAACTCGGTCATGAAGCTGCAGACCCATCAATACAAAACCATTAATTGATGGCAATTCTCTGCACCATACAATTACCTTCCTCTCTACACTATAAACGATCAACATTTATTATTTTTTGGTGATGTGTACGACCATTTATTGGCTAAAAAGAAATCTAACATCCCCCCCACCCCACCCCCACCTCACATTTTTAATATACTTTGTTGGATGGATGCAAGATGCATTCCCTCCTGATCAGAAAGAGAAAAAACACAATCAATTCGATCTGTTTCTTGTACCTGGTGACATTTACAGCTTATTTGTTCTCGTTTTTTTCTCTCTCTCTCTTTTTTATTCTTTTATTTGACTTGTGAAATCTGGTTCTGCTTGAACTTCAAGTTAAGATGATCATTAATGGTGAAAAAGAAGTTTAACCTCCAGCTACCCTTTCATTAGGTGGATGGCCTGGATAAGCTTCAGCTTAAAGTTTTATTTCTGGTCTGCATCACTACCTATCACACCAGTCACTTGAAATGATGAAAAATAGGTATAACCACCGTTAATTTGGAGAGAATTCATGATCAGACATAAGCAAGATCTTATTGAAAGAGTACCCGGGATTAATTAAAATCTTTCTGCAGTCTGTAGTAACATTATCATGTTCTTACTTTTTTACGCTTTATTTGGAAAGCTTCTTAGGATCAACTTGAGGCATAAAGCGAGTTGGGAAGGACAGTGAGTCGATGTTTCTTTAATTAATGGAGCAAGCTCCATGGCTTCCACTAGTACTAGTAGTAATGGGTAGGTGGTTCCAGAACCAGCCACACTTGATGGCATTGGCAGGTCTGTCTGATATTCATCACCTTTTATTTTTCTACTTGTTATGTCAGAAACCTATAAACAGGAGAAAATTTGCAAAACAAACAAACTTACAAACTGGTTTTTATATCATTGAATTGGGTTTCTCAATTAAAAGATTGAACTCTCACCTTGACCCTATTTTGCTTGTAACAGATTCCTTTAATCAGGGCTGCCTCTATTTGAAGGTCAGCCTACCCTGGCATAGCATGATACACTTTTGACAGCCGTAACCAATTTGAGCAACATAGGCTGTGTTTGGTTTATCAGAAAAAAAAAATTAAAAACAGAAGCAAAATGTTGAAGGTCAGTGTATCTTAGCAATTCTTTATCTTTAAAGTGGCTGGATGCGATCTACTTATCTGAAAAGAAGAAAATTAAACTACTTGTTGGAAATATATAGGAAGATTAAGAAAATTAAACTACTTGTTGTATTTTTATTTTTTTCTCCTTGGTAGGAGGTAGTAAGGCTATGTTTTATTTGATAGAAAACAGCTGAGGTAAATCTCTTAATTTTTGTGAAATTCCTTAAAATGTTTCCCTCAGCTCTGTTTCTAATTATTTTCTAACAGACCAAACACAACCTATAAGGGGAAGGTCCTAGACAGCTTGAGAGGTACTGTCAATAATGCTATCCCTCAACATCATGGCCCATGCTTACTAGGCAGATGGAAACTTGATCTCCTTCCTAGCTTATATGATTTATCTCCTGTTTGGGAATGCTTATTTTTCATCACATATTGAAAAAATGCTTATTTTAGGCTGAAATTACACCAATAAGCACTTCTATCCATTTAGAAATCAGCCTGAATAAGTGCTTTCAAGAAATAAGTCCACATTTTAAACAAGTTCAAAAATTTTGCTTTTTTCAAGTGCTTTTGAAAAAGTGTGTACTGTGTTTCCGGACTATCTTGGCCCCTATGTAATTTTTTTTTATAACAAAATGGGAGGTTCAAAAAACATCAACGGGTGTTCTTTTTTTGGATTTTGAGAGAAGAGAAAGTTGGTCAATGAAATTTTGATTCCCATTGACCAAAAAACCCATATTCTTTTTTCAGATTTATATGGGGATTAGGAAAATTTTATTTTCCTGAGATACCCGGGGGGGGGGGGGAATTACCGCCATTTGAATGTGACAAAAATACCCCTTTTAATAATGGATTTTTATGGTTAAAATGGTCATTGCCTTATTTACATAGAAAATAAAATAACATAGGTAAATGCGCTTACCCAGGTGAATCTTTCTTGAGAAACACTTACCCAAATAAGTGCATTTACCTAGATAAATAATTCACTGAAAAACGAACAGGGCCCAACTAGTAAGATCATATTGAACTCCCACACATCAACATAAGAGCCTAAGAACCATCTTTTGTGTCCCTCATTTGCCAACCAATCAGTCGTGACTACCTTTGCGACGGATGTGTCTATATTCAATCCTACAACCTGATTTTGCAGCAATTTTGCATTCTCCTATCATCACTTGACATCTATAGATGGTGTGTGCGAAACCTCCGAGGGATTCAGTGGTGATCCTTGAATCTCCTTCAACGATAACCTTTCTGGTCTTAGTGAAAGAATCAACTTGTGGGCTTCGAGAGCCGCTCTCGTTTCTGCGACAGTGATGGAGGAGCAGCCAATTGCCCCTGCAACGACCTTAACATTTCATACATGATGATTCTAGTTACACAACCATAAGCTCATTCGTCCGTATACCACCCATTTGAAAGAAGTGCTTTTTCACCAAACACTCGTAAATATGTTTTTTCCATAACCCTGCCAACCCAGGTGCAGGTGGGATTTAATCCCAAGTTTCCCGTAAGACCAGCAGAAGGCCTTACCAACCAGCTGGTTGGCACCTTGCCTCATAAAAACTCCCAAATAGGGGCTTAATCTGATACGACCAGGAGGAGACCTTATCTAAAGACTCCCAAACAGGGGCTTAATCAGATCTCAATTTTCAACTTGAGATATACTGGTAACTGGATGGAGCCCAGATTTCCTACTCACTTTTCCTACCCACATCTCTCAATTTGTAATAGAGATGTGTGGCTCCAATTCACCACGGGTAGAGAATGGATAAGAAAGGTGAATAGGAAATCCCGAGTGAATTGGATGATGTCCTCGGTGATTGAATTCTTTTGGTTAGGAGTGATCATTTCGCCTAGTTTGGGCCCACATAGGTCAGGATTTGGCTCAACGTTTCTAAGCCCGATAGGTTTGGCCTGGCCCAGAATGTAATATATTCAGCTCCGGAACCAGAAAGCCTGATCCCCACTCCCCCACCCCAGACCTTTATAGGATTAGGTCTGATACTAAATTTCAGGTCCAACCGGTCTGCCCGATGTGCAGGTCAATCCGGACCTGAGCTTCCAAGATGCCCATGGTATCAGGTACCCGGCCCAGGATTTGATTCTTGGATGTTTTGAAGTTTACCTTGATTGAAAGATAATTTGATCATGTGAGCTTCAATTTGAGACCTTGAGCTAGGCATGGTCAAATCCAACCCAGCTTGCATTGCTTGGCCGTCCAAATCAAAATGTTTTGGGACAGCATATAAATATTTAATATAATAAGTTTGGTTGAGCCCAGTCCCACTTCAAACCAACCCATATGTGGTCTGGGCCTTATGTTGAAGACCTTAGGCACTCGACTTTGCCCGGATATGTTGATTTACAATTTTATAATTTTTATATAAGGTTTGTTCTGATTTTAAACATAAAATTTATATTTAAATTTGGTCTAATAAGTAATAACAAACTCAACCTGACTAACATATGGGGCCAAGTCCAGATGACAGTCCTGGTCAGTAGAAGTGGTCCGGAAGTGGGTTTGAACTACTTAAAAATATATTTTTAAGGTTATATTTTTTTTTTTTGATCAATAATACTTTCATTAATTCATCAGTAGAAAATTTACAAGTGGAAGACAAACACACTTATCTTCCAAAAGTCACAAAGAACTTCAAGAAAGGAAAAAATACAAAGATATAAAGACACTACCATTACAGCTTAGCCCAAAACAAAGAATCCCTTTCTGCCCCTTGTTTT
>NW_010729244.1:775502-788323 GCF_000365185.1 Nelumbo nucifera | reverse complement strand
CACTCTTTCTTCTACTTCTTCTTCACTTTCTCTTCTCATCGAATCTGGAACTTCTTAGTGATCAAGACTGATAGCAGTCTTGAACACCTACAACTACATTTATCCAAATATGAAAAGGATACATGATGGATAAGTTATCAGAAATGGATGTTACACTATAAATGGAAGTGGTATACATGAACTTGGGACCCTTTTAATAATACTAAGAAAAAATAGGTATTAAAGACAGAAAGAATCCATAATGAGATAGTTATGATTAATTATAAGATGTCCTAAGATAGAGGGGAAGAGGAGATGACTTCAAAATTAATATGTTCCAGTAACACGGGACTCACAAAGATGAATGTCATTTTCTAGATAAGTAAAAACTTTGTGGTAGGAATTTAGATAGAGACCTTTTCCACCAGCGTCAACTCAGGTGACAGATTTTGAGCTACAACTCGCATGAGAACGTCTTTGGAACTGCAGTGATGTTAAAACGACATCCATATCAGTAACCAATACAAGGTAGGCTACTAAGTATAATGCATTGGCACACACATGAAGTAAACAATATCATAAAATTAAAAATATGAAATGGGAAATGCTAATACGTCAGTATCCCATTAGGCTTGCTTCCTGTTGCAATAATCACTGAATTAACTCGTAAATCTCGCATCTTTTTTGCAGCAACATAAACAGGATCTGATGGAGATACTATTGCAACCCTGCAAATGGGATCAATTAAAGAAATTTGTAACAAAAAATCAATTCCAAACACAAAGACACAAATGGGAAACCATAAAATAGGCAGGCCAAAGGAAAAAATTACTTTGTATTTTCAGTGATAATGGTTGCCAATGAAGGCTTGAACATCCGCTCCCTGAGGGTTTCTAAGAAAGCATATGGAGCTGCAAAATATATAAACAAGTAATTGAAATCTATTGGTTTTCCACTGTAAATGTCAAAATAGTGAAATATAATATTGACCTAAAGCATAAATTATTGTATTCTAGAAACAAAATGGAAAAGAGAATTGAAGTTGAAAATATTCATATATTAGAACTTTCAGTCTCTACCACACACATTCATATATCAATGGGCACTCATTCCCATTAGGCCATGAAGTTGAAAACATTGATCGAATTCATAGGAATTAAAGCCGTCAAGATATGATTATATTAGAACTTTTATCTTTACATGCATATTTAATTAAAAATTAAAAATAAAAATGAAAGACCACCTTAGAGCTCTCTTCACACTGTTGACAAAGCAAAGTATCAAGAATGTTTATGTTCAAAGCCTTCAAGACATGACTGTGATTTCAAATATAGTTATTCTCAAGCAAGATAATGATTATATTAGAATTTTTATGTTCACATGCCTATTTTATTAAAAATTAAAAATAATAATAATAAAAGACCATCTTAGAGCTCTCTTCACACTGTTGACAAAGCAAAAGATCAAGAAACACGTTCACACAAACAACAGCAAACAGAAGGAGTTTCAGGAAAGTGATCCTTGATAAGTAGATTACTAACCAGAAAAAGCACTTCCATACTGACGTTCCACCCCTTCCACAGCAGCGGCAATGGCACTGCCTTGTTCTGCAGCCTTCTCCATTCTAGATATAGCATCATATAGACACTTTGTAATATCCAACATTGCAATAACTTCGCCATTTTCTACAACAGGGAGGTGCCTGAATTTACCTGGAAATAAAAAGGAAATAAATACAATGAAAAACAAGATCAATTTCTACTGCATAAACATATATTCTAAGCCAAAAAAATGAATACCAAAAATTAAAAATAGTCTATGTCATTAACACACAATAACCGCATTGACTTCTATGAAATAAGAAAAACATGTGACGGAAAAACTTTCTTCCAGAAGGAAGCCAATACTCAAAGAAAACTTGAAATTCAACAAAAACTAAGGCCTCTGCATAGGGTTGAAACTTGGGCGAGCCTAACCCTTCCCAACACAATGTTCTTGTACTTTGGGCTTGTATTTTCAGGATTAGGAGCACACTTGGCCTGAAAAGTGAGCTTGACCTCAATTTGAGTTAGGATAAAGTTGAGGACTCAGATAGCTGGAGACTAACCAACTTCCTATAATATATTTATTCCGTGTATATACCATCATTTTTTGATTGGTATATGTATAATATAAATCTATAATTTACAAGATATATGCTCTATAGAGTATATTAAAAATATGTATATGATCAAACTGGGTCCACCTGATCCCAGCCACAGTTGGATTGATTTTAACTTAGGTTTGCACTACCAATTCAGTATTTGACTGTTGGTTGGGCCAGGCCCAGGCCTGAAGTCCATGTCTTAAGGATGGGCCTAGCCGCCTAGGTTGGCCTTAAACCCAACCCCAACCTGCCTGAGTTGCAAACCTACCACTGACTAAAAGGAAAGCTAATAACCACATCATCTCAATCTGCAAATAATAGCACATAATATTGTTTCATACAATCATATCATAGGCAACAAGAACCCAGTGCCACCATGGAAATCTTTCAGCTGAATTCTAGGCAATAACCTCAGCATCTTACCAGGTAATAGCACACAATATAGTTTCACATAATGACAACATATGTAGGGGGAGTTAAAGGCTTAATGCTTTCAAAATTATCTGCCAGCATAAAGTTTATTAGCATATAAGATCCTTAGACATGCCTCCAGATCTCCTATAGAAATAATAAGTTAGCACCTAGCACTTAGCAGCAAAAAAGTGGGGAACACAATGTAAAGTTCAACTGTTTAAAACTCAGTAACTTTTTAAGAAAGAGCAATAAGAAACCATCAATGAGTTAGCAATCACTAATATTCCACAAAATTATTGAACAACTAAAGCTTTTTATACATAAGCTGGACTTCTGAGACATATACATAACATAAACAGATTTACCAATTTTATCTTGATACCACAGGGTTACATTCCTAAAGTGGCTCAACCAAATGTAAGTATAGATAAGGCAAATATAAATTTTCACATTTTCAGTTACACTTCATTAGACCACAGTAATAATGTCTGAACTTATTTGAGCTTAATCCTGGTCATGTCATTCATGTCTAAAACTTAAGTTTTTAAGTATGATATTAGGATTCGTTTACTGTATGTGGCTTCCATGAGTTCCATCTAAAACTTAAGTTGGCAATAACAAGATCAACTTCTTTATCCATTAGTTAAAATATGCAAGATATGGATGTTTTACTTTCCAATGTTATCTTATCTGGCTGTGCATTTTTGAGTTTGTATCTTGTAACATGTTGAAAACAAGTATTCTAATCAATGTCTAGGTATGGTTGAGAGCAGAAACCTTAATGAACACATTACGAAAAATGTAACAGAATACAAATAGACATCAACATCACCAGGTGTTATCTCAACTATTCAAGGTCAGCTACATTAATCTTGTAACACAAATAATTCTCTCACATCCAAATACAGATTTGGCTTCAAAAGAAGCACTTTTATTATCATAACGGAAAATCACCTGCAAGAATGTTATTCAAGGTTTTTTGTTCTATCCATTAGTTACCATTAAACAAAAATCTAGGCATTCAAAAATTATTTCAAATTTCTTTTTTTATCAGCATTCCAAATTTCCATTTGGTGCCCCCCCCCACCCCCACACACACACACAAAGCAAAGAAAAGTTGAATTGACTTTTGATTGTCGTTCCAAGGAGAATCCATGGCCTTTAAGAGTGATTTGTGTTTTTAGAGGGTACAAGGATTGTGGGTTTCTTTGAGACCTAAAGATACAGTTGATTCTTCAAGCTCAGATCATTTAATTACTCTACTCCAAGATTAAAGTTATTTTGAATTTTAGGCTTCACCAGAAAAGAAGTTCAAGTTAACTCCCGTGTGGAGATAGGGTGGGTTCTAAATGGAGGAGAAGGCCCTTGATTTCTGCATTGTTCTATTACTGAGGATAGATCCTTAGCCTAAAGAGTGGAAAAGCTTGCTCAAATCAACACAAAGATCAGTTAATTGTAAGAGGGGTGACAGCGAGGGGCGACAGTGAGAGGTGACTGTAAGAGGAGAGGCGACTATAAAAGGGGTGACGGCAAGAGGCGACAGTGAGAGGCAACTGTAAGAGGAGTGACGACGAGAGGCAACGGTGAGAGGCAACGGAGAAGGCGGCGATTGACAACAGTGAGAGGTGATGGTGGCTATCGACGGTGAGAGGTGATGGAGAAAGAGATAGTTGACGAAGAGAGGCGAAGGTGAAGGCAGCGGTGAGAGGTGACGAAGCGATTTAGGAGTGTGAGGCATCAGTGTTGAAGGCGAAAGAGGTGTCAGTGATGAAGGCGAGAGGTGTCGGTGGGTGGAGTCGAAGGTGAGAGGTATCGACGGTTGGCGACGATGAAGAAGAGTAGCAAACAAAATGGTTGCAGAAGGTGATTGCCGGTGGAAAACGATGTTTTCTTGGAGAGTTGCTTATAGATGGAAAGGATTCAGTTTGGGAAAGGTATGGGAAGAAGGTGGAGAGCGGAGATGTGGTTAAACGCAAGGAGAAGGGGTGCCGGTTTCAAAAGGAATTTTTCGTACAAGATGGCAATGGCAGGTGTCTGGTCGAGCTTTGGAGAAACTATTCAAAGGTCGAAGGGGAGAGGGTGTGGTTAGAAACGGCGAAGGAGGGGGTAAGGGCGAGAAGGATCTTCCTGCAAGGATGACTAGTGGGCTATTTTGATAGGAAGTGTTCGGTAGATGAAGTGGTGGCCTGGGCGACAAGGTGCTGGAGTAAGGTGGGTGAGGTGAGGGTGAAAAAACTTGTTGAAGATCTGTTTATGTTCATCTTCCCGTCTAAAGAAGAGGCGGAATGGGTTATTCAGAACGGCCCTTGGGCATGGGGACAAAATAGACTTGTATTGGAGTGGTGGGAGAAAACGATGTTAAACTACAGTCCAGAGAAGGTGGGGTCTCTCAGTGAGCCAAAAGAATTGTGGATAAAGGTTTTCGGGCTACCGCTACCCCTGTGGTGTCCGAGTGTAATAGAAGGTATTGGAAATATCTGTGGGGGCTTCGTCGGGATAGACGATTCTTCGGAAGAAATTAAGACCCGTGAATGGGTTAGAATGAAGGTGAAGGCAAGGGGTGTGATCCCGGAAAAAGTGGAGATTGTGACAGGAGATCTATCTTTCCTGGTGTGGATTTGGATGGAGAGGGGTCCGAGGGTGACTAGAAGGGAGAGGGGGAGAGAACCGAGGGGTCGGGGGCTATAGGAAGAGAGGGAAGATTCGTCGGCAAGTAGAGCTCTGGTCTTAATGGACGATGAAGAGGAAAGTTGCGGAGGGAGGGTGTTGTCGGAGAAGGAGAAGACGGAAGGGGAGAGAGACGAATTTACAGCCGAAATCTCAGACGACTCAGATTCAGTCCGGTCAGGCTGAAAGGGTGGATCCGGAATTTGATCCCACTTGAGACAACCGTCAAATGGAGATCTCTGTAGAAAACCAAAATAAAATTCAAAGGAAGAACAAAGTTGGCGGGACTTTCAAAAAATTGGGTCAAAGAGACTCTGATGGAATGCCTTCAGGAGTTGAACCTATTGCCAATTGGGGGCTCATTGCAGTCAAAAAAGACAACAGCTGGAGTGGGAATGGCAATGGTTGGAGAGAATGAAAGGGTAGTCAGGGAAGTTCCATCACCTTCAAGAACCCAAAGTGGGACCAGTTCAGGGCGGGCCCAACCCACCAGAGCTTGGAGTAACCTGAGTTTGGGCCTGGCCTAGAAAACTCAGATTGAGGCTAGTGCATCGGCTCTGACCGGCCCAAATTGGCTCCAAATGCATCCTCCCCCACCACTTGAAAGTAGCAGAAGCCGTTCTCAGGGCTTAGTGGAAAGAGATTCGCCGACACAAAGAAGCCGAATGCAGATGCCACATCTAGTTGGACAAGATAAGTCGATGATGAATCCTCCGGCATCGTGTGGTATTGGAGAAGATGGTGCTATAATCTTGGCGAATATCCAAGTGCCTGAGGTAGAATTGGCGAAAGTAACACCACTGGCAATGATACGTGGTCAGGAAGTCCAAGCTTCTCAGATGTTCGTCAGTCCTCAAGCTGGTGATTACTAGGTATGTTCCTTAGAAGTGGGGAGGGGGGAACTATGGAAAGAGACAGGGATGAGGGTGTGGACAAAAAATTTGAGGTGGAAAGGGAGGGATTGGGAAAGAGGGAGATAAGGGTAAAGGGGCAGAAATTACTTCGGCGTGAGTGAATTCCAAGATTCTGGGACTGGGTAAATTCTTGGGGGTGTCTATTGAGGGTATGGAGGAAGAAACGGTGAAGTATTTAGAAAAGATTGAAAGGCGATGGTTAGAGGAGAAGTTCAAGCTGAATGCAGAAAAAGGTGGAAATGGAGTGAAAAAAAAAGTAGGGAAATGATGAGGTTGGCTTGGGGATTAAATGACAAAGTGGGAAAGGGAGAGGGATCTATAAGAGGGGGAGGGGAGAAGAAAGATCATTGAAAGGGTGGGGGTTTCTCTAATTTGTTTTATGGATATAAAAATTCTTTCGTGGAATGTGAGGGGGTTAGGGTCAGGTAGGAGAAGGATGGTGATCTGCGATCTACTTAAAAGATGGAAATCGGATGTGGCATTCTTCCAAGAAACCAAATTGGATGCAGTGGAAGCAGATGTAATCAGAAGTGTGTGGGGGGATGGTCAGTTAAGGTGGGTCAGTAAATTGGCGAGAGGAAGTGCAGGGGTATCCTAACGGTATGGGACATATCAAAGTGTAAGCTTGTCTCTTCACATGTGGGGGCTTTTACGGTAACAATAACCTTGGAGTTTGAGGGATGCTTTCAAGGGCAATTCACTAATATTTATGGGCCCACAGTTAGTGCGGAGAGGGATAGGTTGTGGGAAGGCCTGGCTGAAGCAAAAGGGGTGCACTCTATTCCATGGGTAATAGGGGGTGATTTTAATGTGGTTAGATTCTTGGAGGAAAGAAAGGGTGGAAATAGGCAGACAAGGGACATGCAAAGATTTGCTAACTTTGTGGATGGATTTGATCTGATTGATCTCCCTTTGTTGGGGGCTCAATATACTTGGACCAATAACCAAGAAACCCTGGCATTGGTCAAGTTAGATTTCTCATATCTTCAGATTGGGAAAATGCATTTAGTCTCATAAAGCAAGTGGCCCTCCCAAGACCTATTTCGGATCATGCTCCTATCCAGTTGGTGTGTGGAATGCAAACTCCGTAAAAAAAAACCCTTTAAAATGGAAAATATGTGGTTTGAAGAGGAGGGGTTGGTTCCCTTGTTGAGCTCTAAATGGACTGAAATGCAGCTAGAAGGTACGAGTTCATTCAAATTTGCTAAGAAAATCAAAGTAGTTAAAGAAACCCTGAAGTCTTGGAGACTAGAGTACCGTGGGACATCAGAATCAGAGAAAAAGAGATGCCTTTAAGTGATTAAGGAGCTGGATACGACTGAGGAATCTGGTCCTCTAATTGAGGAAGATAGAAAGAGAAGAGTGGAAGCAAAGGTGTCCATTGACAGGTTATCTGTCAGAGATGAAATTAAGTGGAGGCAAAGGGCCAAGGTCAAATGGCTTGAGGGGGACAGGAACTCCAGCTTTTTTCATAAAATGGCAAATGCAAGAATTAGATATAAGCAACTTGAGAGGCTGGAGTTTGAGGAGTTAGTGGGAGAGGATGGGGCTGAAATGAAGTTCATTGCCACCAAATACTTTGCAGAATTATTCCAGGAAGTTTGGACTAGAAGACCTTTTCCTACAAGTCTGGAGTTTAAGAAGATTTCTGATTCTCAACAGAGAATTGGAAGCCCCCTTTACTGAGGCTGAAATATAGCATGTGATTAAGAAAATGGAAGTAGATAAAACTCTAAGGCCGGATGGTCTTACAAGCCTTTTCTATAAGAAGTGCTGTGGTGAAAGAGGATTTAATGAAAGTGTTTCAAGACTTCCATCAAAATGCAGCTCTAGAAAGAAGCCTAAATTCCATGTTCATCTCCTTAATACCTAAAGTGGAAGGAGCAACCAACATTAAAGACTTCAGGCCCATCAGTCTATTAAATAGCTTCTATAAAATTCTGGCTAAGGTTCTTGCAGAAAAAATGAAATCAGTGCTGAATTCTTTAATTGCAAAGAATCAATTTGCATTTGTGCCGGGAAGACAGATGTGAGACAGTGTCCTGGTGGCAAATGAATTGATAGAATCAAGGAGAAGGGAAGGTAAATCAGGGCTGATTTATAAGATAGATCTGGAAAAAGCCTACGACCATGCTAATTGGAAGTTTTTGGATTTGGTATTGGAAAAGATGAATTTTGGCCAAAAATGGAGGAACTGGATTAAAGTCTGTGTTTCTTCCCCCAAATTTGCGGTGCTAATCAATGGAGAGTCAGCTGACTTCTTTAAAAGCTCTAGAGGTCTCAGACAAGGGGACCCCCTTTCCCCTCTGTTGTTCATTTGTATAATAGAAGTGTTGTCCCTCTTTGTATAATGGAGGTGTTGTCCCTCTTTGTTCATTTGTATAATGGAGGTGTTGACAAGATCCTTGTTGAGAATGGCGTTCGAAGGACATGAAGGTTTCTCACCAGCCAGTAAGTGGAGAGAAGTGTTGAGAATAGAATGAAAGGAACTGTTGCTGGAGGAGACATTTTACCAAAAGGAGCTTACGATTAAGATCAGAGAAGGAAAGAAAGGAACAGCTCTGTTAGTGGGAGATGCCGTTCCGTGGTTTCAGAGTTTCCTAGATGGTGCCACTGGCCAGGTGAGCTGGAGTGAAAGGTGGAAAGGTACGCTAAGGCAGGCAATTGAGAGAAGGAAGAACTCTAGTGGTTGGTTTGTTACCTTGGAAGAGAAGTTCGACAAAAGGAAGAGACAGATATTAGTTATCCCTGAAGGTGTTCGGCAGCAGGGATGGACAGCGGTGGCTAATGCTCTACACTGGAGATTAGTCAGTAAGGAATCAAAGGCAGTGAAGGTACAAACAGAGAGAGTAGTTGGCGGACAGAGTAAGAAAGAAGAGATGACAGAAAGAAGAAAGAGACTAGAGAGGCTGGGCTTAGAAGACACAGTGGGAACCCAAGGAAAGCCAACTGTGGCTTTTACTATCCCAGAACCAAGAGTTGCATTGGATGGGGAGAAAGAAAACTGGGAAAAGAAATACATCTTATCTGCAAGGGAGAAGGTGAAGGACTGGAAGGGGCTGCTAGAAGAGGTGACAACGAAGCTTGGATTGAACCAAACGGTCATCCTTATTCCTTTCAACGATAGGAAAGCAGTCCTTGATGTGGGTGAGTTGTTGATGGATTTCACTATGTTGGAAACGAGTGAAGGTCCTGTAAGAATTGAAAACTGGTGTCCTCTTTCAAATAAGGTTGCTGCTGTAGATGGAAGCTTTAAACTAAAGCTGCTGGGTTTACCCTTTCATCTCTGGCAAAAATTAACCTTGGAGAATCTGGTGCAGGCGATGGGCGGTGTTCTTCTGTCGTATAAGACCACAGATTTGAGGGCAGCACACTTGAGAGTTGCTGGAATGAAGCGTGAGGAAGTTCCAAGGGTAGTACAAATATGTGCAGAAGGCTATTGGTATAAAGTCTGGGTGAGTTCGGAAGTTGAAACGTTGCAGTGGCTGGGGAGGTCGAAGCTTGAGGGAGATGATGACGTGGCAAGATGGGTTACAGTTGGCAGGTTTGAGCGAAGGAAGTCTGGACATGTGACAGCCGCTGGAGGGAAGGTTGCTCTGAATGAGGAAGCTGAAAAGTAAGTCGAAGGCCAAAAGCAAAGAGGCATTTGCAGAAAAGTATTCAAATTTTTTTGAAAACCAAAAACAACTCTACCGCTGTTTTGTCCTATGTGGACTTGGTCAAAGGGGTAACCAGGTCAGACCAGGGAGGGGGGGTTCTGCTCAAGACTAAGTTCAAGCTACGCACCACACTCTCTGAACCAACTGGTCCATTTCCGGGTCAGGCAGTTCTCACCGAGCTTAAGGGCCACAATCAGCTTATGGACCCATGTGACCACTTAAGTGGTCACGTGAGTCGAATCTCTACTCAGCCGTTGATAGACAAGAATATTGGTCTATCTTCTTCTTCACGTGGCTCGACCCCTGGGAACCGATTTTTTTCTTCAGGCAACCAAAGCTTATCGAAGAGGAAGCTGGGCTGGTTACCGGTGACAAAACACAGAGAAGGCAACCAGGATGGATCAGAACGAGAAAGGCCAAACCCGAGGTACTCCAGGGAGAGTAAGGAAGACTGTGAAGACGAGGACGACGGATGGGTAAGTTGCGAAAGTTCAGAGGAGATGTCAGACTCAGATGTTGAAGCTGAACTTCAGTGGGAAGATCGTCAAGGAGAGTTGGAAGATGCCCTGAATACTGATATCCTTTTCTCAGAGCACGTCGCAGAGGATCCTCTCTTGCATAAATCCTCCACTGGGTGCGGAGGGTTGAACGTTGTCGAGCATGGCTTAGAAGATGAGGGGGAAAATCTAACACCAAGTAAGGGAGAACCAAACCAGGAGAGTAACTTAAGGCAAGGGACCTGCAAGAGGACTTCGGTTGCTCATCATAATTCGAGCAGAGACGGCACAGACGGGGATGAACGACAGAGCCTTGGAAGTATGAACAAGGATGAAGTTAGCCTAGGTGCCGACCAGATAAGCCCTACACGAAGAGTGAATGGACTAACCCAGTTGGTTGTCTCTTCTCCTTCTCCTTCAGTCCCAGGTATGGACGTGGTTTCGATTTTAGATACTAATGTATGCTCTGCCTGTGATGCTTGTCTTTCAGATCCCAGTCGTGCCCCTTTGCTAAATACTCAAGGTCCAGAGGCTGATACTGAGGAGGTTGGGGAGTTACAGGAGGGGGGTGAGAAGGTGGGGAAGGTGGGGAAGCAGATCCAAATGAATTAACCAAAGGAGAAACTAAGGAGAACAGTGGTAAGATGGAGGAGGAGAAGGAGAAGGAGGGGATTAGGATGAGTGAGGTAGGGGGGGAAAAGGAAGAGAAGGGAGAGGAAGAAGTGGAGTCATTAGCTGAATTTGTAGAAAAGTTAGGTTGTAAGGTGAGAAACCTAAACGAGCTGAAAGGGTACTTACGGGCTGTAAAAGATGGTGGGAATAGGAGGAAGAGAAGGCTAGGCAAAGCTGAGAAATTAAAGTTGGAAGTGAACGTGAGCACAGAGGCTAGAGTGAGGAAAGGGAGGGGAAGAAAAGGACGTTACTAGAAGGAAAGGGAGTGGGGCTAGGCAGAGTTGTGGAAGGAATGAAGATTATAAGCTGGAATGTGAGAGGATTGGGGGGTGTAAGGAAAAGAGCTTTAATAAAGGAGGTTTTAAAGAAAGAAAATCCAGACATTGTTTTAATTCAAGAATCTAAACTTATGACTTTTGACAAAAGGTGGGCTAGAAGTGTGTGGAGAGTGAATGGACTGAGGTGGGTTATGAGCCCCTCCTGGGGCTCATCTGGAGGGTTAATTACTTTGTGGAATGATGAAGTAGTGGAGGGAGTGGAAGAATTAGTGGGAAGATTCTCAATTTCTATCAAATTTAAGCAGGTGTCAGATGGATTTGAGTGGGTCCTTACCAATGTTTATGGTCCCAATGATTACAAACAAAGGAAAGAGCTTTGGGAGGAACTGGGAGATATTAGAGGTCTGTGGGAGGGGGCGTGGTGTGTGGGAGGGGATTTCAATGTGATAAGGTTCATTGAAGAGAGCAATAAGGTGAGACAAAGGAGCACTACCAGCATGAGGAAGTTCAATGAGTTCATTAATGCTTTTGAGTTAAAGGAATTGAACCTTTCTCATAATAGCTTCACTTGGTCTAATCTCCAAGTTGAACCTATCTGTTCCAAATTAGATAGATTCTTGTTCACCACAGACTGGGAGGAGCATTGGGGAGATTTGGTGTCAAGGGCTCTACCCAGAGTTACTTCTGATCATTGGCCAATAATGATTGGTAAGTCTGATAGTGGTGGTAGTGGGCCCTCTCCCTTCAGGTTTGAAAATATGTGGCTACTTCACCCGGACTTCAAAGACAAAATGAAAACTTGGTGGAATGAAAGTAACCCGAAAGTCAATTGGGAAGGGATGAAATTCCATTGGAAGCTGAAAGAGCTCAAGGTCAAAATTAAGGAATGGAATGCTCTCCACTTTGGTAGGCTAGAAGAGAAGAAGCAGCAGTTGATAAGTAAAATAGAGGAGTTAGATGCTAAGGAAGAAAGAGGATGTTTTAGGGACCGGAATAAAGAAATGAGGTGGGAGTTAAAGAAGAGCCTCGATGACATCAAGTTGGAGACAAAAATCTAGACACAAATGGGTGAAGGAAGGAGATAGGAATACAAAATTTTTCCATGCAATAGCCAATGGCAGAAGAAAGAAGAACACCATATCTAAGCTGGTTGTTGATGGGACAGTTTTAACACAACAGCAAGAGATTGTCGGGGCTTTTGTGGAACAGTTTAAATCCATTTTTAGAAAGCCTTTGCAGAAGAGATTAAGGATTGAAG
Organism: Nelumbo nucifera; assembly: GCF_000365185.1. The sequence continues at coordinate 775,839 of NW_010729244.1, read as the reverse complement.
GGTTGGATTGGCCTAAGCTCCCTAATGAGTTGATGTTGTGGCTGGAAAGAGAGTTTGACTTGGAAGAAATCAGAGAAGCCATTTTCTCTATGGATAGATCCAAAAACCTGAGCCCTAATGGCTTCACGATGGCCTTTTATCAAGATTGTTGAGAGATAATTAAGGCCGACATTCAAGCAGTGTTCTTGGAATTCTTTGAAAGAGGTGTGATAAACCCAGGCCTGAATTCTACTTTTGTTGCTTTAATACCGAAGAAGGTTGGGGCTTCTCATCCTAAAGAGTTCAGACCCATCAGTTTGGTTAACAGCCTCTACAAGATCATTGCTAAGGTGTTATC
>NW_010729244.1:679862-775047 GCF_000365185.1 Nelumbo nucifera | reverse complement strand
TTGGAAGTGCTAGAGTCTTGTGGTTTTGGGCAGAGGTGGTGCAAGTGGATTAAAGGGTGCATTAGGACTTGCCATTATTCTGTGTTAGTAAATGGTAAGGTGGCAGATCACTTTCCAACTGTGCAGGATATTAGGCAAGGGGACCCTCTCTCCCCTTTTCTCTTTACCCTAATTACTGAAGTGCTAGGGAGGCTTATTGAGAGAGCAGACTCCAGAAATTTGATAAGTGGTTGGAGAGTGGGGAGGGATAGGGTTCCAATCACTCACCTATAATTTGCAGATGACACAATTCTGTTTTGTGATGGAGAGGAGATTAGCTGGGTGTGCAATATGAAGATGGCGATTAGGGTGTTTNTCACTCACCTATAATTTGCAGATGACACAATTCTGTTTTGTGATGGAGAGGAGATTAGCTGGGTGTGCAATATGAAGATGGCGATTAGGGTGTTTGAACAAATGACCAACCTCAAGGCAAATCTGGGTAAGAGTTGTGTGATTGGTATTAATATGAGTGAGGGAGAGGTGGAGGAAAGGGCTTGAGTGTTAGGATGTGAGATAGCTCATTGGCCACTGAAGTACTTAGGGCTTCCTTTGGGAGACAATCCCAGAGAAAGGAGCTTTTGGAATCCGGTGATTGACAGGTTCACTAAAAGGCTAGCTTCCTGGAAGAAGAACTACTTGTCTCCGGGGAGCAGGATAACACTGATTAAGTCAACTTTGGCAAACCTTCCAATATATTTCTTGTCGGTGTTCAGAATTCCAGAAGGACTTTGTAGGGAGTTGGAAAAATTAATGAGGGACTTTTTATGGGAACCTGGGGAGGAGAGAAAGGACCATGAGTTAGGTGGGATCCAGTTACAAGACCTAAAAGTGAAGGGGGACTGGGGTTGGGAAATCTGCGAAAGAAGAATGAAGCTCTTTTAGGGAAATAGTTATGGAGATGGTCCAAAGAAAAAGAAACTTTGTGGGCTAAAATAATCCTAAGTATTCATGGGCAAGAGGCAGATGGCTAGGATCTGGGACTATCATCTAGGGCTTCAAGAGCCTCCCCTTGGAAGTCGATTCATGTTGTCTTGCAGTTTTTTCTTCCATTTATCAGGTATGATCTTGGTTCTGGTTTGTTTGTATTTTTTTGGGAACACACTTGGGTGGGGGATTTTCCCTTGAAAGAGCAGTTTCCCTCTTTGTTTGCTTTGTCTAGGTTTAAAAATGAACCAGTAGCAACATTTGCTAACTTGTCTAATTCCGCTACTGGTTGGAACTTGGGTCTCGGAAGGGCTCTCAGAGATTCTGAGTTGGAACCCATTTCGAATCTGCTTAAAATCTTGGATGAGGTAGTYCTTGAACCTTCCATTGTGGACTCCAGGGTGTGGTCTCTTGTTCCCTCGGGTATCTTCTCCTACTCCTCATTCTTTAAAGCATTGACATGGTCTAGTCCAGTACCTGGGCCTCCTTTTCCAGTTCGGGAAGTTTGGGGTAGCCCCATCCCTCCTAGGGTAGGTGCTTTTTGCTAGGAAGATATCCTAGAAAAGTGTAACACTTGTGACCTACTTCAAAAGAAAAGGCCTAATTGGTGTTTATCCCCACACTGGTGCATCCTATGTAAGAAGAATGGTGAAAGCTGTTATCACTTGCTTGTCTCTTGCCCTTTTGTTTCAGATATTTGGTGTTGGTTCTATTCTTTATTTGGTTGCAGGTGGCCCTCCCCTTCAAGTGTGCAAAGCTTGTTTAGCTCCACTCCAATGAGGGGTCTAAAGAAGAGAGGTAAAATTTTGTGGAGRTGCGCTAGAGYTGTTGTTTGCTGGACSRTCTGGGAAGAAAGAAATCAAAGATTATTTCATGAAAAAGAGAAAAGCAGGGAAGCCCTCATAGAACTTGTATATGTCAGGGTGGCTCAATGGATCAAGTCTTTGAAGCTTTTTAAAGCCTTTTCAGTAGGAGACATCATTAGAAAATGGGAAGAAGTGGCTCGGTCAGCTCCTATGTCTAGTGATATCAGACCTGTTTGGACTCCACCAAACTTGGGTTTCATCAAATTGAACTTTGATGGTAGTAGTGAAGGAAATCCAGGCCCTTCAGGCATAGGTGGTATTTTCAGGAACAAAAAAGGGTGAATTATTGCTATGTTCTCAGGACCTATAGGTTGGGGGGATTCTCTGAGAGCTAAAATCCTAGCAGTTGTAGAAGGAGTCAAAAGGGCTAAGCAATTGAATATTAGCAAGTTGGTGGAAGGTGACTCCCAACTGACTGTTAGATGGTTGCAAAGGGAAGAGTCCAGCATATGGAAGTTCTCAAATGAAAGAAAGAAAATCAAGCAACTAATTCAGAACATGACTATAAGGTTTCAATGGGCTAAGAGGAGTACCAACTCCACGGCTGACTCCTTGGCTAAACAGGGGGTGGGAAGATCTATTTTGTTTTGGGTTATTCTGTAATATGTTTTTCAGGTTTGAAAGGGAGGGTTAAGACATTTTACCCCTCCTTTCTAGTTGTATCTTCTTATCTCTTTTAATAAAAGTACTGTTATTGATCAAAAAAAAACAAAAAAAAAGTGAAGAAGGCTTATGGAAAGGGTTTGAATCAGTTCCAGGGGGGAAAGTGCAGTTACTCCAATTTGCAGATGACACATTGTGTTTTATTGATGCAGATCTAGGTCAACTAGAAATCATGCTTGGGGTGTTAAGTTGGTTTGAAGTGGTAACATGTTTAAAAGTTAGCTGGGTCAAGAGTAGAGTAATCCCTATGGGGAAGGTTGAGAATCTTGAAGTGCTAGCTGAAGCTCTTGCTTGTCAGATTGGGTACCTTCAAACAATGTATTTAGGGTTCCCCTTGGGGGCTAAATGCTCTTCCTCCTCTAACTTGGGATCTGGTGGTGAAAAGATTGGAAAGAAAATTAGCATCCTGGAAAGCCAAATACCTCTCTTTAGGGGATAGAATCACTCTTCTAAAGAGTTCTCTGTCTAACCTCCCCTCCTATTTCCTCTCTCTCTTCCCTATCCCTACCAAAGTGGCAAACAAAATAGAAAGGCTCCAAAGAAATTTTCTTTGGAAGGGCTGGGAGGAGAAAAAGAAAATACGCTTAGTCAGTTGGAAACAGGTGTGTACTCCGAAAGAAAGAGGTGGCTTAGGGGTGAGAAGTCTGAGGACTTTAATAAAGCTCTAATGAGTAAATGGAATTGGAGATTCACTAGAGAAAGAACTAGCTGGTGGAGGTCTTTAATGGCAGACAAGTATAAAACAGATGGAGGGGATTGGACAACAACCTTGAACTTTCCTTCCTCGGGTTGCTCTCTTTGGAAGAAAATTATGGAAATCTACCATCTGGTTCAAAGTGGCTTGTCCCTTAAGTTGGGTTCAGGCCTTCGCTTGAAATTTTGGAAAGACAATTGGTGTAACAATAGGTCCCTTGAAGAGCTGTTCCTTTACTTGTTTCAACTTGCAGAGAATCAGGATGTTATGGTGGCAGATTGTTGTAAGCTGATGGGGAATAGTATTGTATGGAGCCCTAAGTTCAGAAGACCTTTCCAAGATTGGGAAGTGGAACAAGTGGTGAACCTGTTGGACTTGCTCTCTAGTCAAGTTCTGAACCCATTGGAAGAGGATGCTTGGATTTGAAAGTGGAATGCTGATGGAATATTCACTGTAAGCTCTTTAGCCAAAAGATTAGCTGCTAGTGGAGGACTGGATAACTTTCCTGCTACTAGAATTTGGACTCAGATTCCTCCTCTCAAAGTGAATGTGCTGCTGTGGGTGGTGGTATTGGACAAAAATCTAACTAAACAGAATTTGAAAAAAAAGAGGAATTCTGATTCAAAATATGTTGTGTGAGCTATGTGTGAAAGCGGAGGAGGACAACAATCATCTCTTCATCCATTGCCCTTTCACGGCTGGAATTTGGAACCATTTTCTCTCTTCGGAAGGTATTTCCTGGGTCATGCCAAAACAGGTTTCAGATCTGCTAAGGAGTTGGGATTTGTTAGGCTTTTGCCTTTCTAAGCTGGCTAGAAGTGTGTGGTGGGCTGTCCCTGCAGCTATTATCAGTTCCATATGGGCAGAGAGAAACAGAAGAATCTTTCAGAATAAGAAAAAGGAGGCAGGTTGTCTTGTGTCTGGTGCAGTGCGAAAGATAGTGTCCTGGACTGCCAGTGTAAAAGGCATACAGCCTAGGGTCTTGGGGTCTCAGTTAAGATCTGTTAGTATATTTGAATTGTAATGTAAACTGAGAGGCTGTTCTCAGTCTTTGCTCCCTTCTGGAGGCCCTTTGTATGGTTCTGATTTCTATTAATAAATTTACCCTACCTTTTTCAAAAAAAAAAAAAAAATAAGATCAGTTAATTGTATAGCTGATTCTTTATCTACAGAGGGTTGGGCATTAGAGGTGTAACAGGGATCAACCTTCTCAGGCTAGCACTAAGGGATTTTTTGTGGATTCTGGTGAAAAGATGTTTTCCTCTAGTCTATCTGGTATCTTGGTTTAATAGTTGCTTTCCTTGTCTCCTTGTACTCTTATCATTTAATTCTTACTAAATCTTCTTGATATTTTTTTATGAAATAAATCTTCTTGATACTGTACTACGCAAAGGGAATTCAAACCTGTTATGCATAAAAAAAAAGGAAAGAAATCCACTCTACCATAAATGTAAGCAATAAAAGTTACAACAGAAACACAGTTTAGGAAAGGGAAAGAAAATATATTAAAGTTTTCAAATTTCACCAATAGCATTTCATTCCGCCCCGTGGAACAGAGAAACGTTATAATAACCTAAAAACGGTTATAAAGTTCCTTAAAATTTAGCCTCCATAAGCCCTCTAAGTTACCACCATTCTGAATTTACAGAGAACAATTAGTCAACTACTTGGTTTCATTTCAAGCGCATGTTGTACCAAGTGTTCTCTTTACATATTCTTTTACTTGTAAGAATCAACTTTAACTCTAAACCCATTTAAATAAGTACAAAGACACAAGTAAAGAAGCAAATAAAGTAAATAAAACTAACCCTGGACCATCTTCTGCAGAGCCTCGATTGCTATCGTATCCGAAGTGACAAACACTGGGTTCCTTGTCATAATTTTTGAAACTATTGTTTGCTCTGGCCTCAACCCTTCAGCTATAACTCGAGTTGCAATGTCCTGAATCCAGACAAATACATTCAATAAAAGAAGAAACGAATCATCATACCCAAACAATACACATAAAGTGCTCGCCAAACCTTGTCCGTAATAATTCCTGAGAGCAAAGCATTCGAATCAGTAATCAGAGCAGCGTTGATACGCCGAGACGCCATTCTCCGGCATGCCTCAGAAACAGTCGTTCCCTCGGGAATCGTTAGTGCTTTCGACAACCTCAGCTTCTTCACCGTCCTCTCCCCACCAACAGACCTACACCTCCACCCAAACAATGAAATCATATTAGAGCAATCAAAAACAAAGCAAGAAAGAAGTTGCAGAGTAGAAAAAAGAGTAGTTGAAATTACGAGTGGCTAGGAGAGGTGGGCTTCACTTGGGTTCCATTACTGTTTCCGTTCTCAACAGGGACCGATTTCTTCAAGGTCGAAGGACCGCGTCTTAGATTCAGGCTGGTTCTCCTCGGAGGAGGAGCTACTTGGCTGCTCATCTTGGACTTGCAAGAAACGAAAATTTAGGGTTTTGAGAGACGAATACGAACAGATAAGCCAAAGTATGTTGTTCCTGAAATCCCTAAAAGCTCAGACTTCGTTATTTTGCAGGGGAAACTGGAAAGTAATCAGAACTTCAAAAGTTGAGCTTAGAGAGAGAGAGAGAGAGAGAGGATCAAATGGTCTAGAAGGATTTAAATACCCTTCCCTTCTCTCTCTCTCCTCTTATCTAGAGAATAATTCTTTCCCACCCGTTTGTGAGATGGAGATTTCAAATTATACTTGCTCGGTAGTTGCTCCTTGGATGGGCTATAACTATGAAATTGCCACTTTAATTTGGATGAATTACGAAGATGCCGATAAAGTTTTAACTCATGTAGCAGAAAAAGCCAGAAATGTATTCTGCTGTGCTGTGGTTTCTGGCTTCATGTGGTATTCCTGAGTGCCACGTATCAGTGAGGGGCTCCTCACATGATGGAGGGGTTTTTATCCGGTGGATTGTTGTCATTGGCAATACAGGGTTGAGAAGGTTTATTAGATTCCAATCTGATGTGAGCGAAATGTCTTCTCATAGTTGGGACCCTTTAGAGAAACAAAATTCTTTTCTTTTTAATTTTTCATTATGATTAGATTCTGTGATGTCTCAGTTTAGGACATGAAAATGGATTTAGTCGTAATTATTAATTATTATAATACCCAATTTAGGAGTCACAATCCATTTATGGTAAAGAAGAAAACAGTTGAAAGTTGAGACGGTTAGCCCAACCATCCAACTCCAAATCATCCTACATATGAGGAATGGTCTAGATTGTCATGTTATATTGTCAAAAAGGGCTGAGAGGTCATCTAGGGAATACCCAAGGTATAAATTCGCTATTTTTGCTTAATCGAGTATACTTCAAATGTCATTAATTGCAAGAGACTTTAGGAATTCAATGCTCCATTTATTATATTAGAAAGTTTATTTGATAGAAAAATTAAATTCTATTTTAAGATTACATAAGCAAATAAACTAATTAATGTAATTGGTTCATTACTAACTAAAATACTCTATATTATTATGCATGCATGTATTATAGTGGGCTGGATTGGTCCAGGCTTGGGTTGGACCTACCCAAGCTGCACCTGTAGGTTATTAGTGTTACCTGAGTTGAGGTCTACTGTGTTTAAAGGGATGGCCACATGGCAAATCAGAACCACGGCAACCACTGGTCCTATCTCCTCACTCCTCTAACCCAAACCAAGTCCTATAATCAAAATGGATAATTTACTTAAGACACACCCTTTATTTGATCATTTTTACTAAAACCTATCCTCTAGTTTGTATATTACTTAAAGCACCCCTATAGCTTCTTTCTGCCTCTCACTTAACACTATTCCTCTTTAACGGAAATGTAAAATTACCTATTTAAACCAAACTTCCATTCAACAACAACCATTGAGGGCCTGTTTGTTTATTAGATTTTGAGAGTGAGAAAAATTGGTTAATGGGATTTGGGTTTTTTTTTTACTAAGATGCTCATATTCTTTTTTTTTTCAGATTTTATGTGGGGTTCATGAAAAATTTATTTTCCTTGAAAATCAAATACCCATTTTCCAGGTGGATAAATAACTTTTCCACCTGGGTGAAGTTGTCAATACATAGATGGGACAAAATTGCCCCTTTTAGTAATGACTTTTTGGCTAAAATGGTTATTGTTGAATTACTTGGAAAATAAAAGAACCTTTGATGGTAAGATCTTGGAGCGACAAGCATGAAAAAACAAATTAGGATCACATTTATTGATGACTTTTAACAAGTTAATAGAATTCTGATCATCATATTGTCATAATAATCAAAATTAGTACTAATCTCAAGCAAATCAAACATTACATGGGTTTCCTATCCTATTTGAAAAATTTTGGACTTCTCCCACCTTGAATCTTCTTTTGAGTTTTCTCTTCTTTTAGTCACCCATCTTGAATTACACCAATATAATATCTTTGGATGTAACTAGACTTGTTCAAGGGTTGGGGCTTTGCCTTTACATTAACAGAAAATGTTTAGGCCCGAGCCCGAGCCCGGCTTGACCATTGGGCCTAGGTCTTGAGCCCAAGCCCGGTCCAAGTATAAAGCTCAAAGCCCGAGCCTAAGCCCGACTAAAAATTTGGAAAAAAAAAAGATTTTTCCTTTTTAAATCAATTAAAAGTTGTTTTATTTATACTAAAAGACCTCAAAACCTAAAAAAATAATAAAAAGTCTCATTATTACTTGAAAAAAGAGAAGAAAATATATTGTATATATGCATTTTTATTATATAAAATATATTTTTATTAATATAATACATTATCAAGTCGGGCTCGGACTTGGGCTGGGATTTTTTGAGAAAGCCTGAGACCAGCCCGAAAAAAGTTAGGCCTGATATTTTAGGCCCGAGCCCGTGGGCCTGAAATCTTGTTCAAGACAGACTTAGATCGAGCTAGGTTGGGCCGGCCCATCAGGCTACCCGGCCCATGAACAAGTCTAGATGTAACCCATGCTAAGAAAATAGTTTTATTGAATGAGAATTTAGGGAAAGTCCAACAATAATATAGGAGGTTTAACTACAAATTTCTAAAGTCTTGTTGGAATGTGAAGAGATAGCAAAACCTATGTCTATATTGTAAAAAAATGCATTCAAGTAAGACTTGTTTAAGTCTATATTGAGGCTTTCTGCATTGAACCTTGATCACTCATCCTTGAGGGGGATTGGGTGACTATCATTCAGGAATTGGATTTTTTTTTTCTTTTGAGAAAGAGGTAATGTATTATTTTAATTTTGGCAAAAAGTACAAGTAAATATCAAGTATGCTCCATGTACAACCAATAACCATATAGAAAGGCCACCCTAAAAAACGGCTCTCAAAAATAAATACAAAAGTAATCATACGACTGCGACACTAATTAAAACTAAATACAAAAGTAATATGAGAAAGACCCAAGTCCTAGCCCACTTTTTTGTTGCAAATAGGAGGTTGAGTTGGCTACATTTTATGCCACACTAGGTCAATCAAACAGATCTAGTATGTGTGGTCAAAAAGTGCAAAATCTAAAGATTATAATTAAAACAATACCTAAAACTATAAACTTAAGGGGGTGTTAACCTATGTCCATTCTGCTTATGTCATTTGTTTGTGTTGAGGCTCTTCCAATCATATTATAATAAGATATATCTAAGTCAATTATATGATCTCATCATTCAAATTTTATTTATTCAATTGAAATACATACCACTATTTCAACTATCTTCTCATTCACAATGATCCCATCTTTACATGTACGATGGTTAATGTATATTTGTGCACGTGAAGGCAGTACTCCGTTGGCTTCCTCAGTCTACAATCACATATATTTCATTAACTAGTAACACCAAAATACCCATAAAACTTATTTTTATTAAGCAAAACATTACTTCTAAAGAAAACACAAAATCGCATTCTCTTGAATGAACTTTGTTTCCATACAATAAGGCTCTTCCAATTTCACATGACTTTCTTTGTTTATTAAACAAATTCTCTATAACAAAGGAAACAAAAATTAGAAAATACTCATCCGGAGATCATTATTTACATAACTTCTAATAATAGCAATTATAATAATTAATCATTATTATCAACATTTAATCGTATATTTCCTTTCTAAGATAACCAGTGGTGAACAATGTCATGCCATTGATCTTTACCTACCCGAGGGATCATATATTCTTTTAATCATTTCTTTGTCTTATTTTGATCGTAACCCTTAACTTTTAATTCACACTTCCATTGCCTCCACTTTTCACCCATATTACTTATGATCAATTTCTTTGTCTTTTCAATAAGGCATAACATCACATTTCACCAATCTAATAAAGAATTAAATGAAATAAAAAAAATTCAAATAATACATACCTCTATTGTTTTCCATATATCAACCTTGTTTTTATTTGGCATTTAATGCCAATTTAACTAATTAATGAGTGCAAAGGTTGATATCCTCACCATGCTACCTATGAATCGAGTAAGAGTGCACGCTTCATTACTTACTAGTTGATGATCAATATTCAATTGAACAATGCATTCTTCATTTGGCATATTCCATACATCAGCTATGTGTGTGGGACCTCGAGTCCTTTTAGATTGGTGAGAACCATTTACTTATCCGGATAAATGCATTTACCCATGTTCTTTTATTTCTCAGGTAGATAAGACAATAACCATTTTAGCCATAAAAAGCCATTATTAAGGAGTAAGTGATACCCAAAGAAAATAAATTTCCTTGGTCCCCAAATAAATCTAAAAAAAGAACATTGGTATCTTGTTCAATGGGCAATCCCATTGGACATTTCTCCTCCCAAAATCCAAAAAAAACAAACAGGCCACAAAGAGCTTTTAACGATGTTCTTGAGGTTGTTGTAGAGTGGGAGATATCTATTTCTCATTAGACATGCCCACCACTCTTGAGATGTTGTAAATAGAAAACAACTCACACTGATTGAAATCTTGCATTTCTTTAATTGTCAGATGACATCACCCAATAGGGGAGGTGTTAGTCCAATTTAAAAAGAGAGGGAGGTTTTTGTATTTAGGAGAAACCTTAAGGGAGGTTTAAGTTTTTTATTCTTAGGCCTCATTTGTGTTTCGTTAAATGATTTACCTAGGTAAATGCACTTATCTGGTTAAGTGTTTCCTAAGTAAAGGCGTACAATGACTGATTTATCTAGAAAAAATAACATTATTGAAGGGACAATGTTGTCCCATCATGTATTAGCGATTTTGAGTGCACATGGGTAAATAACCTACACAAGTCTGAAAAAAGCATTTCCTAGGTAAATGAGTTGCTTAGGCATCATTCTTTTCCATAAGATTCACCAATACAAAAAAATGAGTATGGGTTTATTTCTTTTCCATGGGACCTATCAACTTACTTGCCCCTACTTCCCAAAAAACAAATGAGGACTTAATAATATTAAGTTTAAAGGAAAAACTTTTCAAAACCTAACTGAGGTGGCATTTGATTGCACTTTTTAGAGGTTTGAATCTGAAAATACTAAATTTTAAACCTCACCTCTTGTTTGGTTGTACCTCTTAAACTGGGTCTGAAATTGATTTTCAAATGAAAATCATAGACTTTGGGTTGGCTCTTAATGTGTTCAGACTCATTTCAAAGTTGGCCCAATGTCCAAAATATCCCTCTCTCTCTCTCTTGGTCTCTCTCTCTACCCTGTCTTCCTGCCACTGTCACTACAAGTTGCAGTAGCGGCTCTCTCTCTCTCTCTCTCTCTCTCTCTCTCTCTCTCTCTCTCTCTCGCTCTATCTTTCTCTTCGCCCTATATTCCCGCCACCACTGTTGCAAGTTGTAGTGGCAGCTCTTGCAACGGTGGCTCTCTCCATGTCTTCTCTCGCTCTTGCTCTCTCTCTCTCTCTATCCTCTCTCTCTCTATCCTCTCTCTCTCTCTCTCGCTCTATCTTCTCTTCGCCCTGTATTCCCGCCACCGCTGTTGCAAGTTGTAGTGGTAGCTCTTGCAACGGTGGCTCTCTCCATGTCTTCTCTCGCTCTTGCTCTCTCTCTCACTCTGTCCACTCTCTCTCTCTCTCTCTCCCTCCCTCCCTTATCTTCCCACCACCGCCACCGCCGCTGTCTTCTCTCTCTCTCTCCCCAGTGGCGTCTCTCTCTCTCCCCTTGTCTTCTCTCTCTCTCTCTCTCTCTCTCCCTCCTTTGTCTTCCCACCACCGCCACTGTCGCTACAACATGCAGCAGTGGTGATTCGGTGAATAATAATAATAATGCTTTTATTAATTATTAATTATTAATTATTTTAATATTTTTTATTAAATTTACTTGTGTTATTTATTAGTTATTAATTATTTTTTATTAACTAGTAATTTTTAATTATTTCATTAATTTTTAAAAATTATTTTAATTTTTATTTGTGTAAATTATTAATTATTTTAATATTTTTATAATCAATAATTATTTTTTAATTTTAACCGTTTCATTTATTAATTAGTAATTATTAATTTATTATTTTTTATTTGTATTGTTTCAATATTATTTTGAGGTTAAAAATTATTTTTTATGAGATAATGTAAATTGAATTCAACATTTACAAATTGTATGTTTTAGGGGTAAAATAGTAAAATTAGTAAATTTCAGATGGTAAAGGGTTGATCCAACACAAACAAACTTATGGATTTAGATTTTCTAAAAAGTAGAAAAGCAACTATGCCTCTTTTTAGATTTCAAACACATTTAATATCTTTTGAACTTTTTAGATCTAAATTTTCAAATTTATCAAACGCCACTTGAGTTTACTTCAACCCTTAAGTTTAGGTAGAAGCAAAACCCTTAAGTTTAGGAAATAAGAATATTTGGCAAGAAGAATTAGAGAAATTGAGCCAACCTGAAGTACAAGCTTTATTGCACGTATTGGTGTATAAGGTCTAATGTGTACTGATACAAAAGTGTATCCATGCCTAATTTGATGATATTTATATTTGACCACTTTTGGATTGTTTTCAACTTAAATAAAAATTAAAAATTAAATTATAAAATTTTATTTATTTATTTTTTTTTTAATCCCAAAATTTACTCCCGGGGGGTGGCCATTATAAATTTTTTAAAGATATGAAGAGAATAGGACCTATGAGGAGGACATAAAAACCTTACCCGTCGAAAAAGCTATACACCAAGTTCCTGGCTTATAAATATATACAATAGAAACAAAAAGACGGAAAACGAGGAAATCAAAAAATACGAAGGTAAGGGAGACCATAATATTCATCTATAGAAACTCTAATGAACATGAGGTGGAATAGATAGGATTGAATGAAAAAAAAGTTGACGACTACAAATCGCACGCTAGATTAGCAAAAGCATCAACTAACCGATTACCCTCTGTATAAACATGTTGAATGATGAATTCCATGAATATTCTGAAGATCATTCTCCAATACTAAAAGTAGTAGGGCGTGTTTGAACAATGCTGTCCCTGTAGCATAGAGAGGTCCCGATTCTCGATTGTATACACTAAGGCTCCTAAACATGCCTTAGATTTGCTTAAACTACCTAAGGTTCGTAGTTTGAACGTCACAGCTGAACATGGCAAAGTACATACAGTTTGAGCATGATGAGGTGAAACAAAAGTTGGAAGAATCTAACGCCAAGTACAAGCAGTGGAAGGACAAGCATCGCCGCAAACAAGTCTTCGAGGAAGGCGATATGGTTAGGTGTTCTTAAGCAAAGAACCATGGTTTTTAAAACTGAACCGGTCAGGGGTCCGGTTACTGGTTTGAATAGTCCGATCATTCGACTCAAATGGCCGGCCCGTTCTGACAAAAAAAATTAAAAAGTTTGAAAAACGGTCAAAATCGTTTCAGCGGTTTTGGGGAAAAAAGCGGGTTTGGGGAAAAATGGAACCGGTTAGATGACTAGTTCCCGATTTTTCTGGTCCGACCATCTGGTCCAGTCCGGTTTTGAAAACCATGCAAAGAACGGCTTCCCAATGACTTGTATAATAATTTACAACCTCGGTGTTAGGGGCCAGAAAGATTTTGAGGCGGACTAATGACAATGCGTCAATGTCTATATCATTGACTTGCCAGAGTGTCACGGGGCTAGTCGTTGGGGCCTCGTGCGGCACTCGAATGCGACGAGTAAGCCTAAGCAACAAGCAACAACCCAAGAAAAAGGCAACAAAGATGGCACACGAATTATACAAAAGGCAAATTGTATTGCATTAATGGATGACAAGTATAAGCACACTGTTTAGTATCGAGGGGATCTTATGCTTAACCTTTACATGCTCTTTATTCACTCGACTACCTACCTCCCCTCAAAGAGTACATTAAACTTTTGGGGGAGTGACATAAAGATACATCAAAAGGATGAAAAATCATACTAAGTAATTACAAGAATGCCATTGGCAATCCCCCCATACAAAAGTATATGCATAGCCCACCCATGATACACACTTGGACACTGGAGTGGCGGTTGTAGGCACGATGGATGGCACTTGATGATGCAACGAAGAGAATACTTGTGACTGTCTCCCCCACTCAATTTAGTCATCATCCTCGAAGACTGGCTTCTACTTGAGGCTCAGATCTGCTGTTGATGAAGGAGGGTTCTTCAGCTGCTCCACGAACCTGGTCTCTTCTAAGGCCCGAGCATGAAGTTGGGTGGAAGTCTTTAGGGTGTTCTTGATGGTGGGAAAACCTATGGCTAGTCCCTATGTTAAGTCCTTACCTGGCTGCTTCAAGGTAGGATTTTGGATGTTTTGCTTTGGCGGTAGGAAAGTTTGTGGCCAGGACTAGGTCAAAATGAAAGTTTGGATTTTTTGGGTATTGTTCCCCCTGATGATTTTCCCCCAAGGATTGCTCCTCACAAGGCTCCTATGAGGGTTTGCTTGATCAATGTGGTGCCGGATAGGTTACCTAAGTGGATTTGGTGGTATTCGCTCTCCTCGTTGATTGTCATAGTGGAACTGGTTGTGGCTGGAGACAACTTGAGTCTTCCAGGAGTCTTCTGTGTTATCGGCTCGTGGCGTTGATGTTGGTGTCGTTGTTGATGTTGATGTCGGCGCTGGTGCTGCTGTTGACATTGGTACTGGCACTGCTATTGATGTCGATGTTAGCACTGATGTTGGAACGGTTTTGGGGGAAACTTCTTCCTAGTGATGACTTCCCAACCCATCCCAGTGCTGATGTGAGATGATTGAGACGGGGTCTTCCTTGTAGGCACGATGCTGGCTTCGTGGATATCTGCTTCCTTATAGTATTGTAGGGCCGAAAGTTGCTTCCCATGTACCTCCAAGTCTGTTGTCACTGGAACCATGCAAGGAGAACACTCATCCAAGATGAGCAGACTGTCTATGTGTGGCATGAGAGCTGCTTTCGCCTGTGCGAGAAACTCCATTCCCAAGACAACCTGAAAATCATCCAAAGGTACCATAAATAGATTGATGGGTCTTTTTCATGACCCAACTTGGAGTTCTACTCTACGAGCCATGCCTTCTACTGCTTTGGCCCCTGAGTTGACAGCCCTGATCCACCCTGTTTGTTTGGTGGTGGTCAAGTCGAGTCACTTTGCCTCCGCAAGCAAGATGAAGTTGTGGGTGGCCCTAGTGTCCACCAAGGCTTGGGTCGGCCTCCCATCGAGGGTGATGTCTACATATTTCGGCCCCTTGTGGGCTTTGGTGGGCCACTTGGATGTGGCCTCTTTCTTAACCATGGCATTGATGAGTTGAAGGACGCCTGCTCTTGGCGCCGTTGTGGGTTTCTCCTCATCACTCTCTCCACTGTCGCTGAGTTTGGCAATGAGGGCATTGAGTTTCTTCCGTGTTGGATAGTCACTCATCCAATGATCCCCTTTGCAAAGGTAACAAGGCGCAGGAGGAGCAGTTGGTCTCCTAGCGAACTGGTGGCCCTAATAGCTTTGGGCTCCTTGCGGCTTCTTCCCTTGTTGGTAATTGTTGAGCTTGTTATGGGCATTGGCTTCTCTTGTGTAGAGGTTGATTTCTGATCTTCCCCACTCAAGCTATTGGTATGTGGGCTATATGGTTGGTGGTCTTCCTCTTCTGACTTCCTTAGATCAACTAGTTGCTCGTCCACCGCCATGGTTGTTGCTAAGTCCTTCACCCCACGCCGTTGTAGTTCAAGCTCCGCCCATGGTTTGAGACCATCCATGAAGTTGAACAAAAGGTCTTTGTCAAACATGTCAGAGATCTCAAGGGTCAGGGCTAAGAACTCTTGGACATAGTCATGCAATGAGTCTTGGTGCTTCAAGTTCTTCAACTTTCTTCGTGCCAAGTACTCAACATTTTCGGGGAAGAACTGTCGCTTGATCTCTCTTGAAATCGGCCCAGGTGTTGAGGGTCTGAGTGCCACATTCAATGTCCTGGCAACATCTACTCCACCATAACATTGCAATATCATTTAAATACATGGCGGTTGTATGTACCTGAGTTTGGTCATCATGGATGCCAATTGCGGAGAAGTACTGATCAAGTTGCCACAAGAAGTTTTCAAGCTCCCGAGCATCACGAGCACCAGAGTATGGAGTTGGTTGGCGCACCTTGATATGGGTTGATGGAGCGGATGAAGAATCGGTGGAATTGGCCATAGCTCTTTTCGTGTTTGTCAGCTCAGCCCTCATCTCATCCAATTGCTCTTGGAAGTTGTCCATCATGCCTTGAAGGCTGCTTTGGGAAGAGCTAGTTTGTGACTGCTACAAGGTGTTGTGGACGTCTCGGAGGGCTCTGTTGAAGCGGCTCTCCAGCTCCACCACAACATTCTCTACAGTCTCCATGTTAAGATGGAGTTCGTCGACCTGATCTCGAGTCTCACCTATTGTTGCCTCGCAACATAGAATGTGCATGTCCATGCTAGCTAGCTGGTCGACCGATTTGTCACACTTGCTAGCTTTAGTTGTGCGGCCCTTCAGGACTTGTGTCCTGGTTGGTTCGTTGAGTGGAGCATCATTGGTGTCATGGGCTTGGTGTGGCTCGTGTAGTATGTCATCGGCAATGTCACGGTTGCTCTTCATTGTATTGAATTTGGGGCGGTTGACAGGGTCCAATGTGCTTGTAGGAGCTCCTGCTCTGATACCAACTGTCACGGGACTAGTCGTTGGGGCCCCGTGCGGCACTCGAATGCAACAAGTAAGCCTAAGCAATAAGCAACAACACAAGAAAAAGGCAACAAAGATGGCACACGAATTAGACAAAAGGCAAATTGTATTGCATTAATGGATGGTAAACATAAGCACATAGATCAGTGTCAAGGGGATCTCATGCTTAACTTTACATGCTCTTGATTCACTTGACTACCTACCTTCCCTCAAAGAGTACGTTAAGCTTTTAGGGGAGTGACATAAAAATACATCAAAATGATGAAAAATCATACTAAGTAATTACAAGAATGCCATTGACAATCCCCTCGTACAAAAGTACATGCATAGTCCACCCATGACACACACTTGGACACTAAAGTGGCGACTATAACCACGATGGATGGCACTTGACGGCACGACAAAGGGAACACTTGTGACAAGAGGGCATGAGCATACACAGCACATTCAATGTCATTGATTTGTTTCTGAGGAGCCACTGTACCCGGAGTTTGATGAGCACTCGAGGCCGAGTTCTTCCAAAGTGGAGGGGAATGATGTAGACATACTTACTATGGTTGTTTGAATTTCTTCCTTTTGATATTTATTTGAATAGAATTAGTTGATTTCTCTAATTATTTGTTTTCCCTTAGCTAGGTAAGTAGCTTGGTAGGATTTGGAGGGTTTTCGGTTTTCCTTAACTAAGTAGGATTTAGTCTTTTCCTTAATAGGTTAGGACTTTAAGGCTAGGCTATATAAATCCCTTGTAAGTTTCTTTTCGGGAACCGGGTAATAAGAGACACATTGCTCTCCTACATAATTCTTATGTTTCATTGTCTTTTGTTTTAGACGTGTTCTAAAGCTTTTGTTCTTAAATAATTTAAGATTTATTTTTTCTTAAAATTTTAATAAAAATTGAAAATTATAAAAATAATTTATTATTTGAAAAAGTAGAATTATTATTTATATAAAAAACTAATTAAATAATTTTTTCCAATAAAATTAATAAAAATTGGAAAATATAATTATAAAAACTTAAATAAGTAATTTATGATTTAATTTTCTCCAAAAAAATAGTAAAAACTGAAAATTATAAAAATAATTTACTTTATCTACCTTGAATGATTTATATGTTTTATTTTATGATTATATGTTAAAAATAAAAACATATATATTTATTATTTGAAAAGATAGAGTTATTATTTATATAAAAACACTAAGTAAATAAAGTTTCCCAAAATTTTGATAAAAATTGAAAATTATAATTATAAAAGTTGAAATAGAGTCATAATTATTGTTGATATGTCCATCTTCTAGAGTCCTAGTATTGTTGATTGTAATACTTCTTTTCATATAACCTACTAAAGTGTGTATTTCTCATGTGTTTAAACCTAATTCATGCTTATTTATCAAAAAAAGAAAAGAAATACTTATTGATAGATACTTGTAAAAAAACTTATTCATAGATAATTCTGTTTTAGATTTAATGTTATTAATGTATTTATGTGATTTGTATGCATTCCCTAATGTATCCCAATGTTTCCATATCTTTTGTCTATATCCATACCTTACCAATAGTTAAACTAACCCATATGATACTTGAAACTAATGCTCTTAGAGACTTACCAATAAATTGACACTAATTCTTTTAGAGACTGCACTTTTATAAGCATATTGTTTTTAGAGATATTTCAACCTCCTCTTTGTTCCAAGTTCCAACCAAAGGAAGTAAATATGGGTGGATTCCTTGGGTTCAGTTTGGAAAGAGTACAAATATGTACAGTGCAAATACATGCAAAATAATAGAAAATATAAGATTTTGCACTCCACATATTTACATTTGCACTCCTTCCAAACTGAGCTTTGGGGTTTACAGTTTTGCACCCATCTCAAGATGGAGAGAACTAGGCGCCTTCAGAGATATTTTGCACTCAGGTCATGGTTTACGTACCGGTTTACCCTGTGATTAATTAGATCGCTCTCAGCCATCCTGTCCAATCCGAAACCAACAAAACTGGTCCAAACAAATTTACAGTGGCAGGTCCGGCCAAGTATCTCCCACACCTAGCTACTTGATGCTCTCAACTACCTATTAGGTTCAACGTATATTCCCGCGAAATGGGTATCTGAGTCCTATATTCTTTGTATACATTTGGGCCAAGTTGGCCGGTTCCACTTCTCGGACAAGGATCCGACTAAGACCCAACCAGACAAACTCCCCTAGCTTCTGGGTCCTTTTCTCTGACCTCATTGCAACCAAGGCCACACAAAAGCACACACATGCAGGAAGTCATCAAGGTGAACAAGTGACACACAGCAATTCTCACATTTCATCGAACACAAGAACCACAAAAATTGATCTCCAGAACATCCGTGGAGACGTGGTCACTCTATTTGCCCATCAAAGCTCTCCAAATCCTATCCACATCTCACAATAAATGTCTACATCCCACTTCAAATCTTAGTGGACTCAGGAAGCATTGATACTTTCACAGAGAGTAACTTGTGCTCTTCACCTGCAAATCAAAAGCCAACCTCCTTGAAACAAGAAAGGAGCTAGCTAGCCTGCCCATGGCTCAGTCCATGATGCTCATGTCTAGGGTGGCCGGCCATGTCTTGGATTTGAAGAGAGAGCCAGTGCTACAGTCCCAAGTTCAGAGGCTCCGGCCCAAGCCATTCTCTCATCTTGTGCTCCCTCCACTGTCTACCCGTCCACACAGTACTTCATCTTCTGCTAGCACAGTCGTTTCTCTCTTCAAGGCAAGAACCAAGGCCGCTCCAGCAAAGGTCTCTCTCTCTAGTCTGAGTTTTGAGTTCTTTGATTGCATAATGATCAAGAGGCTGAGAATTTTAGGTGAATATATATTTGTTCTGGTTTTAATTAAGGTTAGTTTTTGTTCTAATACAGGTTGAAAAGCCAAAGGAGAAGGTTGAGGATGGCATATTTGGGACCTCCGGTGGAATTGGATTCACAAAACAAAACGAGCTGTTTGTGGGTCGTGTCGCCATGCTTGGATTTGCTGTGAGTAGATTTCTATTTCCTTCTGCTGTTTGGTTTCTTACCTAGCTGGGAATATCTTCTTCATTGATTGTTGTTTTGGTTCAACCTCGAATCTGGGAGCATTGCTCAGAAATACGGCTTGACGCTTATAACTTGCCACGTGTTCCATATCTAGAGTGAGCTGTTCAGTGGGCCCCACATTTGAGATTTACTTACTGGGCTCAAATTAACTTGGGGTACTATGGAACTTGTCGTCTATCATGTGTTCCTCTTCATATATTTTATTTTATTTTTTCCTGCTATCTGCATATTTACTGAAATACCCTTATCAGTATCATCTTCAACTTTATCAAGTTTCCCTTACCCAACGTGGACCGGAGGCCGGAGATCCAACTTCTAACAAGTAGATGTGGCAATCGGGTCAGGGTCAGGTCGGGTTTGAATCGGGTCAAGGCGTTTTCAAGTTGTTTCGAGTTGGGCCAATATTCGGGTTGGGACAACAAGGATAGACCCTAACTCTCTCTAAATATTCAGTTAAGGTTGACCCACAGGCCAGATGGTTCAAGGGTTCAATATGTTGGGTGCGTTGGTCTTTGACCAAGTTAATGGATTTTGTTCAACTGATATACAACTGAGAATTGAGACCGAATTAGCCCCCACAATGTCCCAGAGCATATTTTCGCCATATATTAGAAGCATCTCCCGACGATGACATCATTCTAGATATTATTTTTGGGAAATGTTCTCAATACATGGCGGGTAGACCTGTTCATGGGCCGGGTGGCCCGACAGGCCGGCCCGGCCCCCAGACGGGCTTGAACAGGTATATGGGCTCGCGGGCTTAACCTCGGGCCAAAAAGCCCGGTTCACAATAAATTCGAACTGGGCTCGGGATTTGTCAAAATAGCCCGGCTTGACCTATAATTAAACCTAAAAACCCTAGTCGAATACCCCTATTTTTTTCACCTCTTTCCCTTATTTTTCCGGCCGAACCCTTCTTCTCCACATCCTTTTTCCCTTCTTTATATTCTTTTTTTAATGTAAATAAATTTTGAATTTATACTTTTTTTAATATAAATAAATTCTAATTTATATTGATTATTGAATAGGGAAAAATTCTAATTTTTTTTATTAGGTTGGGCATCGGGCTCGGGCTCGGGCTTCGGGCTTTTTATCAAGGCCGGGCTCGGGTCCAAGTTGTAGGCCCGTTGGTCGGGCTGAGCTCGGGCTCAGGCCTAACATATTTCCATTAATGAAGAGTAAAAGCTCGGCCCGAGCCCAGCCCGGCCCGGCCCATGAATATGTCTAATGGCAGGAATGTGCTGTGGGACGTTGTGGGGGGCAGTCTTGTGTGAGGCTGATTTGAACTCCTGAGAATTGGGATTTGTTCTTCATAGAGCCTACCCCACAGGCACATCCCAATGTGCATCGGAAACATCTCTAATGAACAATAACACATAATTACGGGAGATGTTTTCGATACATGGTGGGATGTACCTCTGAGGTTGGTTTGAGAAGCAGATCCGGTCTCTTCGACTGACTCTATCAACACCAGTTCGAAAATGTTATCTTCTTGTTGGAGTCACTAGATAGGAAACCCTAACCTGCTTTTTACGGGTTGGATCCGGTCAGGTTCATGCGTTGGGTCAACCTTTTTGCCAGGTCTACTGACAAGTAACATTTGAATCTTGAATCACCTGGTTTGGGGCAATCAGATCTGATCCATCCAATGAAGGTTCTGATACAAATCGATGCTGATGAATCTTAACACGTGGCAAATTGTGGGAGCCTTTCTTTCGCTTGCAACTGTGGCAAGCTAATTGCAACTATCACACTTAATCTTAACAATATGTGACTTTTTCAATGTTGTAGGCATCCTTATTGGGTGAAGGAATTACAGGCAAGGGAATTCTAGCACAACTGAATCTGGAAACTGGAATTCCCATTTATGAAGCTGAGCCTCTGCTTCTGTTTTTCATCCTCTTTACTCTGCTCGGAGCAATTGGAGCATTGGGTGACCGTGGTCGCTTTGTAGATGACCCTCCCACTGGACTTGAGAGGGCAGTGATTCCCCCAGGAAAAAGCTTCAGAGCAGCTCTTGGTCTCAATGAAGGAGGTGAGGCATCAAGTCTGTAATGTTAGTTTGTTGCAGTGTTTTCCAGCCCATTGTTGACCCGGTGGTCGGACCAGTGATCTGGTCACTATCCCAGTTTATATCAACCACTAACTATTATTGACTCGGTCAATCCATTTAGCAAGTTAGCAGGTTTTGAAATTTTTGTATTGGAGAAAACCTATGATACCGAAAAGATATGGTACTAAAAGAGCTTTGACCAATCAAAGCACCAATTTATTGGCTGTAAGCTTCTCCGGTATCATAGTCGAACCTCTATATTGATAATGCCATGGATTGATCCATTGATGAGCAACATGATTGAACCAATGACCACTTGAGCCAGAGGAAGACCGGTTCAACTTCCTATCCGGGTTTTAGAACACTTGGTTATTGTGATTCCAATCCAAAACATTCCGAGACCTACTTTCATTCAAGTAATTCTGTTTGACAAGTTTATTTCTTTCTTTTGTTCAAGGTCCTCTATTTGGATTTACAAAGGCCAACGAGCTCTTTGTGGGAAGATTGGCTCAACTGGGGATTGCTTTCTCTTTAATTGGAGAAATAATTACAGGAAAGGGAGCTCTAGCACAGCTAAACATTGAAACTGGGGTCCCCATCAATGAACTTGAACCACTACTGTTGTTTAACGTTGCCTTCTTCTTCTTCGCAGCAATTAATCCCGGTACTGGTAAATTTCTGACAGATGAGGAGGAAGATGAGTAGGAGAAACTGGGTTATGATGCGTATAAGGCATTTCTGTACTTCATTAATTGTTAAATGTCATACATTTTCATCTCCTTTCAGCTCTGGTTTCTCATTTGCTTGCAAGCCCCCACCTGGCTATATGTGCAATAATGTTTAAATATTTGAGTTTTTCAGCAACAAACCCTCAAGCATTGAATGCTCGATGGTTACTTATTATCTGGTGGTTTGAATTTGAAATATGACACTCAATAGAGTGGAATGGCAGAACAGAATTCGTGTAAATAGTTGGGACTTGGGACTTGGAGCAAGGTTTACTTGAGTTGAGTATTTAGTAGGTTGAATTTGAAACAAGTCCAAGTGTAGGTAAGGGTTAGAGAGAATGAGCGAGTATTTTCAAGAATTTATTTTATTAATATTATAATATAAATATAAATGATTTGATTTGGTTTCTAAAATACAAAAAACTGAACTGAAACGGTAAACCGAAATTTAAATGAATGGCAAACCAAACCACCAATTTCAGTTTAGTTTGGTTTGGTGTGGACGATATAATGAACACCCCCCTACCCCTACTATGTATGTAGTTGAAAGCTGGCGCTGTAGATTGGGATGTATTGATAAAAAAAAAAAAAAAAAGTATTTGGTTGGGATGTGGTATTTCTTCCTTTAAACTACAAAGTTCGCCGATCTACTATTATTTAGTCCTGATTCCTATGAGAAAGCAAACGGGGTCGAACACGACTCCACATCTCTTATTCACGAGAATTCTGCCCATGCCTATTCATGATACATCACCCCCTGCAAATTGGGAACATTTCCCCTTACATAATACTATGAAGAGGATGAGATGTTCTCCATGTGTGATTAAGATAAACGTGAATAGGAGATTCTGGCCCCCAACACACACACACCCAATAAATATTTCATTACTTAACCGTTCAATTGATTAAGGGGCCATTGCCCACGTGATATTCTTATCAATTGCAGTTTAAAAAATAAATCACAATCATATGGTTTGAAAACAAAATGTTTCTCAAAATAAAAATAAACAACCATTGTGCAAATGAGTTCTTTGTTTTAAAAAATAGGGTAAAATACAAAACCTTCCCTGAAGTTTCTGACAATATAGTTTTACTTTAGCAAAAGCCTCCCCTAAATTTTTAAAGAATTTGACGAAGACCTCCCTTCTTCAATGACCAAGACGAAAAACATCAATAGTTACAAAATTACCCTTAGGCGTCATTTAATGATTTTATCCTAATCAAGCAACAAAAACCTCCTAGTGTGGCTTTGTCCCTCTTTCTTTCAAGTTTCAACCTTCTTCCTTCTTGTTTCTTTAGAGAGAAAATTTCCTTCTATTCTATTCTTTTCCCGCTTGCCACCTTCGTTAGGAGAAAGAAAGAAAGAAAGTGATATGAAAGAAGAAAAAAGTGGGTTGGGTTTTCTGCTATTCCATCTCATCCAATGTTTTTTCTAGTCGGTTAATCTTACAACTGTTATTTTTGGTGATCACGACTAACCAACTTGGCTAAAAATCCATGTTTGGAAGAACCTAGTGCTCTCTTAACCAGGGTCACCTTTGTCTCCAAAGTTGCCTGAGCAGTATCAACCGGTACAATGGTTTGAGATTAAGAATGAAAATGGCAGTTTTCATGGATACCCTATGTTGCCATGTATAGTTTTAATCCAGAAAAGTAATCCGAATGGTTATCCTATACGATGTGTGGTTGTCTGTCTTGTTTGATTTAGAGAGGTGATCGATATGTTCATTCTATATATCAAACAAGGGGACTCATTGGACATGCATGCCATGTGTTTACTTCCTAGGATAGATTAGCTCTATGCCATCTAGCTTGATCATGTCTACCATCTATGATTTCTTCTCGATTCATTGATTCTGGGCAATAGAAGAACTCTTTTTTATATCATAATTCCCATAAAAGTATTTTGCTTAGCTATTAGGCATGTTTCTTTTTCCTCCGAAGTTTGATAAAGCACCATGCATGAAGCATGGATTAATTATTCTAAAATCTTGCTCCATGAATAATAACAAAGAAAGCATGGGAGGAGGAAGTTGTTTCGCTGGGTTTCATGGAGGTTACAAATGATGTGTTGGGGGACTTTGTGGTTGTTGATGAAAACTATCTGAGTTGGAAGAGGTTGGATGCTGTGAAATTATTAGTCTAGGGGGCTTCAGACAAGTTTTTTTTTTTTTTTTTCAAAGTTTTGGAGCTTCATATTAAACAAAAGAAGGTATGGGTGAGTTTAGCATACGAAAGGGAAGTTACCTCTTTGGGTAAAATAGATGTTTTAGAAAAATTGATTCATTGCTTTAGCATTTTCCGTCTTGATCATTAACAGAAGGGAGGTTTTTGTTGCATTCTTTAAAAATTTAGGGGAGGCTTTTGCTAAATTGAAACTATAGAAGAAGTTTTTATGATTGTTAGAAACTTCTGGGAGATCTTTTTATTTTACCCTAAAAAATATGAATTGTTTTTGAAAACAAATCATCATATTTTTACTTTTAAATCCAAAACAAAGTTACGTAACATGTTTTTAGTTTTTGTTTTTGTTTTTGTTTTTGTTTTTTTTTTTTTTTGACATGGCACATTTGTAAACAGGTGAAAACAAAAACATTGGTTCATTAATTCACTTTATCCAACACCCCCTAAACCAGCTAATAAATAATTTAATGTAATTAAATTGATTAAAGTGCTCTATAATGCATATATGGTTAAGTTTTATATATGATTTTGCATTTGTTGACACAAATTTGGTGCACAAATTTGAAGCACAAAAAAAAAATATGAAGACAAATTCAAATATTTAATATATTTTTTTATAAATGTAATTGGGATATAATCTTTTTTTTTATGTTTTTTTAAGCAAAGAACGTCCTTTGATTCTCTTGTCATGGAAACGACCTAAAATGCTTGATGACTTATAATTATGAATTATTGCGGGCACAACCTAATAAATTTGATGATTTACAGTTGTAGAAGGAATTTGGAGTGATTAATTGTATGTTGATTTGAACATGAATTGTGATGCTAATCTTTAATTGTAGAAGGTGTTCGGGTGGTATCTTATTTGGACGAGGACGTCGCTTGGCAGATTACATGGCTGCCCTTCTCGAAGAGCGCAATTTAGAGAATATACAAGGAAGAAAACTTCGTAGAGAAAAGGGAAATCCTCCAAACACCTCGACGCATAACCTCATCCCGACAATTTCGGAAGCCTAATCCGACTATGGTACAGATGTTTGGTTATAAATAGGCACCCCACACTCGAGGTAAAGGACTTTTGGCTCTCCATTCACCTAACACCCTTTGTTGTTACCTCCTCGGCTCGAACTAGCACTATTCTATGTTGCTCATCTCGATTGATCCTGTTGTTTTATTAATTTGAACGACGGACTGCCTATCCGAACAATAATTCATTGGGGCCTCTGACCCCTTATGTTGTTGCAGATCTCTTTGGTATACGGTTTCATCCTTCCCCTTCAACCTCATCCAATAGGTATGATTATCCGATTGCATTCTCAATTCACAACACCTCAAATCAGATAGCATCAGAAGGTCCTTTAGTTGTAATAATTTGCTGAAAGCTTTCTTGATAACAAAAGTTTGATAACTTGAACTCTTGAATTGAAAATTGAAGCAATTTAATTATAGACATCTCGATTGCACTGATTTGAGGACGGAAGCTGCAACAACTTCTAATGGGCATGATCCCATGAAATCGTCTTCCTTTTTTTCCACAAGAAAAAGGTTTTCAGGAGCTGAAGGAGTGGCCCCTTCCTCGTGTTCTCTCCTCAATTTATAAAGGTATCTGATTTAAAGAGACCCACCTATAAAATTTGAATCAAGTTGAAAGAAAGAAAACATTTTCGGCCAATTTCCTTCTTCAATTGACAACATTAAGGATGATAATATAGGTAATGATTTCCATTTAAATGGACGACCCCACAACATTGATTTGAAAGACATATGAGTAATTAGAATTTGTATTATTTTCGCATGTTTGCTGGTCCAACATCTCCAATTGATCTTTATATATGATTGGGGAGTTTTGTAAAAGTGCCACTTGGCAAGAAATTAAAGCACACATATGAGAGAAAATCCATTAATTTAGTTAAACTATCCTCCTTCAATCAACCAACCATATTTTCCTTTTAACGAAATTGTTAATTAGGCATTGTTTTCAATCAATTAGCCTCCACTAGATTGATTAGAGAAAATCTCTCTAATTGATTTAAAACCGACCTGGTGGCCGAATCAGTCAGGGGTCCGATTATCGGGTCGAACGGTTTGACTGATCGAATTCAACGTTCGGCCCATTCTAATAAAAAAATAAAAAAATTCAAAAAAATAAATAACGGTTAAAACCGTTCGAACGATTAATCGTTCGGTTTAGTGGTTTGCTGATCAAAATTAACAGTTTTTTGGGGGAAATCGGTTTTTAGGAAAAACGGAATTGGTCACCTAACCAACTCCCGATTTTCCAGTTCGACTGTCCGATCCGGTCCGGTTTTAAAAACCATGTTTGAGAGAATTCAAGTGATCTAAGAGAAAATCTTTCTGATTGTCATGAATAATGGGTCCTAACTCAATATTTAATTCAAATTTAATCCTCATCATGGAAGATGCTTAGAGATAAGCCATTCCCCTATTCAATTTGGTTTGTAGTGGGCCTACCCAACATACTCTTAGGCTTAGGTTTAACGATCCTTTCTTCAACCTCCGCTCAATTCTTGTCCGGCTAATACATTAAGGGGTCCATTTTCTAGTTAGCTGTCACATTGGTCCCATCTAATGTTTTTCTTGGGTCCATTTTGTATTAGGGTAAATTGAATTAGGGTAAATTTTGCACCCTCGATTGCAGATATTTGGTAAACATGTAATTTTACACCGAAAATTGTTTAATTACATCAATAATCGATGTTATTACATCTCTCTCCTTCTCTCTTCCTCCAACGAGAATAGAGAGGTGGAGACAACAATGGTTGCGAGGGCAAGAACCGATCTTCCAAGGCAAGGTTGACCGTTGACGAGAACAGAAAACAGAAAACAGAGAGGCGGCGATAGCAGTGGTTATCTGTTCATCATCTTCCTCTGATGAGAATAGAGAGGTGGCAATGAGAACAGCAGTGGTTGCCTTCCCCATGACCGTCGCTTTGATGTTTGCCGCAGCGGTGGAGGTGGTGCGAGCGTAGTCTTCGGCTTTGTAGAAGAAATGCCTAACGATGTTGGTGCTTGGCCCTGCCACTAGCTTCTCCCAAGCCTCCTCTGCTTCCTTGCCATGTTTCAAGAACACTTCGGTGGCGTTGAGGCAGTGCATTTTCCCTCGCACCAGCTCCTTCAGCCGATAAATTTTTTTGCAACTGGCAACGGGCTAATGCGTAGGTGTTCACCTTGATCTCCTTGATTGCCTCCTCGAGGAGTATCACCAAGGCTTCTTCAACTGCTGGTGCTGCAGCTTTTGCTCGGAGGAACCTGTCCATCTCCAACACCCCGATGGCCCGCCTGATTCCCCGAGAATAGTCGGCTCCCGGTTCAAAGAACCTCCGCACCTTTCCACCAACCCGACCTCAACCATGCAGTCCACTCGCTTGGACACAGACGAGTGGAGCACAGGCAAGCACACGTCCACCTAGAGGAAGCAACAGTCGTACCTCGACCGGAACTCAAGATCGTACATTGGTGTGATTGCAAACTCCCATTACATTCTTGGATGGAGCTTCAACAAAAGCGGCCAAGCGCAAGAACTGGGTCTGATACGTTGCTCACCGCCGCTCACGTACAAGAGCCTTTCCTATTGCAACACCCAGTCACCAGTTTCTGGGTCTGATATGCCGCTCACGGTGCTCTATTTCTTAGCCGACCAACAAGGATTGCAATCTCTCAGTTGCAATGGACTTTTACTTGAATGATTTACCAAACGAGAAGAATGTTAAATGGGACAAACATCCGGTTCCCATTTTACATTCTCATGAACCCATTGGTGTAATAATCCTCGGTGTAAATTTAGATTTACACCTCTACCAAACGCAGCCTTAGTGGCTGCAATAGTAGGGGTGTAATTTGAGTGGGCCCAGATCAAGCCTAAATCGGCCCAATCTGAAATTTTATATGAATTGGGCTTGAATTTTTTTGTCCTCAAACTATGTTTGGACTCAAGAAGTCGGGCTTATTTATTTTCTTCGGCTAGGCCCCGGCCTAGCCCTTAGGTAGCCAGAATCCGACCCAAGTTCAGCCCAACTATACACATTCAGTGTTGGGCTCGGGTGCATCAAATTTTAAAGTATATCAAATTACAGTGCTAAGCCTAATCCGGGTGCGTCAAATTATAATGCTGGGCTTGAGTTGAGAAGATCAAGCTTAACCTCAGGGTCTGAGCTCAAGCCTTAAGCCCAAAATTTAGGACTGAGACCGGGTTGACCATAAACAAACCAAACCCGCCAGACTTACACCCCTACCCAATAATTTCTTTCCATTCAATTTCATATTGGACCCTGGTCAATACACTTCTCGGGCCAATATCTTCAAGACTTCAACCAATTAAAATTTACAAACCAACAACGTTAATAAGGGGCTTTGTTGATGCCATCCAGCCAGGGGTAGGGCTGTCAATAACTTGGACACACCTGATAAACCCAAAACGAGCTGACCAAAGTCTCAATTGGCTGTGTATAATACAAGTGTGTTACATATTTATTATAACCTATTCTATAATTTATATAATATTAAAACGCCCTTATAATTGCAATCACTTTGCTTAATTGACCTTGGGAATTGTTTGCAAATTCATGAGAGCTCTCACATCAACCTTTCAGAAACAAAACCCGGAGGCAAAATCAATGTATATTTTTTTACTCATATCAAAACTGTCATTCCCTTGTCACCACTAAGAAAAACAGTGAGTACACAGTTGGGGATGGTACCTTAGTAATACACAAATAATATGATAGATTTTAGGAAGAATGACTGTTCAGGCTACCTTAGAATTCTTTTCTTATTATATGTTTGTAATATTATCATATTACTGATGCTCAACTTTGTCAACAAATATTTTATAGGTTTATTATCAAATTATATGTTAAAAATGTACAAATCAGGTCTTATCAGGTCAGACCCCATTGTCATTTTGCCGATTGCAGAACTCAGGATCTGGGTTGGAAGAGATTCTGCACATTTATAGAAAGAACTACTCTAGGGGGCCTGTTTCTTTTGTAATGGGTCCATTAAATGCAATGCAATCTATTCATCAATTCTACGTAAGTTCAAAGTATCAATACAGGTTGATACGTTAGTGTCGATGTATTTTTTATATTTTATTTATTTATTTTTATATTGATTTAAAAGAATCAGTTTACGTCTCGACTACTCTTTGAATCATCATGATTTGATCCAATACAATCCCTGTAAAGAGGTATCGGAAAACTCCCAACATACTTTGAACCTTACTTCTACCTAAAGACCTTTATACATAGCGATCGTACTTATCAGGATGACAAGAAGTGAAAATTAATTGAAGGTATGGGTGGAAATAATCCAAAGGTCCGAAATCTGAACAATGATATGGATTGACCACACCATCCCACTTTTCAGACTTGTCTTACTATTTACTTGTCTTTTCCTTAAATTGTCTCATTCTAAGCGCACTCAGTCAAACTTGATGAATACTCCCAGTATAGTGAGGCTGACAGCAACGGCTGAGCAAGGAAGGCATGGGCAACTACGACAACTTTCCTTAAATTTTGGACTATTGGGTGGTGGTGGTGTTTGTCTTGGAGTAAAGAGTTGGTTGAAATCTATTTTGATTGTAGTGTATGAGCTTCTGATAACGGGCATTTTATTAATTATACTTTTTCTTTGCTTCTCTCCCCTTTTTCATGAATATTCAATAAATCAACTTCATTCTACTCTAGCCACTATCTGATACAAGAAATGAGGCCATTCTGAAAGAAATGGGTTAATTGAAGTAACTGAGTTGGTCATTTTTGCACAAGGGGATGTTTTAGGAATGGAGCATGGGGCTTGGGTGGGCCCCAATTGGTACATATGGATATCCAGAAAAAAAAAATGGGGAATTCTAGTGACAATGAGCTCATGCAACTCTTTGAAACTCCTCCCTTCAGACATGGGGCCCCGTCCCTATTCATAACAAGTCAAAGCTGCTGATTATGTTTTTTCTTGGATCCATTTTGTATGTAAATAAACTCCATTATTAGCATTATTTTATTGAAGAGAATCAAATAAGGGCTTGTTAATTATTTGTACTAAAGACTTAGTGTGGAAGAGGTATAAATATAAATATATAGAGTGTAAAATCTTGTATTTTGTATGTATTTATATTTTATATATTTGTGTTTATATTCTTTTTAAATTGAACCTAAGGCTCAGTTTGGAAGGATTACAAATGTAAATATATATAAAATAATACAAAATATAAGGTTTTGCATTCTATATATTTGCATTTGTATTCCTTCCAAATTCAGCCTGTCTCACATGTGAAATTGTTTATTCTTTTAAAGGCATATTGGAATTGGTGGAACTCTTTATTGTTGATATTGAATGCAGAGAATGTTGTTTTAAAATATGAATATTTAAAGAAATGACAAATGACTATTTTACCCATAGAGACTAGAGAGGGGAATGTTTGTTTAACTATTTAGTAAATTGGTTAATAATTAATGAAATGACATAATAAACTAATAAAATGATTAATTGTTAAAACAATTAAAATAATAATAAAATTAATCACTAACAATATCTAAAAAAATATTGTTATTATTAAAAAGTTATTAGAACCCGTACACACGAGTCACCTAAAATGGGTACCGGCCGTGTGGAATACATGTATGGTTGTAAAAAAATTGGAACAAAGAAAGGGAAAAACAAGAATTGGGCCACCATGAACTACATTTTTTTAATCCCAAAATTTACTCCAGATGGAGAGGTGGCCACCATGAACTACATTTGATACAACAGTCTAACAAATTGCATCTGAAATAGAATTCAACACGCTGAAGTAATATTGTGTTTTTTTTTTGTCTGCAACCTCATTCTGCTCATGATATCCAGGTTGAGAGATTTGGTGGTGCATTCATAAATCACTGAGATACTTTAGAGATTTATGTTCTCAATATTCACTCCCACATGGAAGTTCAATAGAGCAACCTAGGGCAGGTCCTCATAAATCAGTGTGAATGCAGAGAATTGAACGCACCTTTGGGTTCATGATGAGTATATCCGATTCGGTCTACGAACATCATGGACCACACATCCAACCCGATATACAACATTTTGGACCGTGCAAACTGTTTGAATTGGCTTTGGTTCCGATTGAGTCCAACCCAAACCTGGTGTATTGACACCCTTACCAGGAAGCCTAACATCTTTTTCACTTGGCTTGGTTCTAAACTAGAGGAGATTTTCTGCAGAAACGTAGACCTACAAGGAATTTCAGGCTGCACCGGAAACCACTCAGAAGTCAGAACAATCCCTACATACTCAATTGGAGACACTGCTCGATAAAAAAGAGAATATTGGCAATAACAAGTCTGACTAAACTGGGTAAAAGATGGGGAATATCCATTATTTTCACATTTAGGCTTCCAATAAAAAATACGACTACTGACATTGGTTAAAAAAATTAAGATGATGATATGGGGTGTCAATTGGACTGGATTTGCTTCAATTCGGTCCAGTACAATCCAATGCAATGAATATTTTTGACCATTTTAGACTGGCCGAATTGAATGTCTGGACTGTTTAATTTGTTCAAATTCGTTTTGATTTAAATTAATTTCAACTCAAATTCGGTCTATTGGCACCTATATTCACTGTACCACGTCTGCAAGTATGTCTATTCATCATATATATACATGTTTTTTATAAAAAAATAAATAAATAATATAAAAAATTTGCAAAAGTGTAATATAAATAACATATGTATAAATCAATAATATGGGTTCGACTATCATATGGAAAATATATGATATCCAAAAAACAACTGACCAATAAATTGGAATCTAAAACGTGGTGGCAAATAAGGTATTATTTATCAAATTTAATGGGCGGGTTTTGATTTGATCAAAACTCGTTCCAGACCACATCTTTTCCGCATCATAGATTTTCCCTATATATTATGTATAAATCAATAATAAACAAAAGGAAAAGGCAAAAAGGCAAATTAAAACGTTCTACACACAAGGCCCTCCCCCAAACATCTGAAAAGCAAATAAAAACAAAGAAAAAACTTGACTTCACAGCACCTGATCCTTCAAATGCATGACCCTTATTTGCTAATCAATCCACAACAAAGTTATCCTCTATAAAGATGTAAGAATACAGGATATTAGACTATTATCCCCTCACAAAAAAAAAAAAAAGGTTTAAATGCATTCCAACATGTTCTATGTCTGGACATGGTGGGTCCCAACTTCACAGTCAGGTGTACACAGATAATGTTGGTACTGTGTTGGTACAACTTTTGTTGTGAGTAGAGCCTAGTCAATTAACCCTTCCTATGACGCCCTTCACATCAATTATTAGCTTTGAGTCACCTCTATCATAATCTATATCTATATATTAAAATGGGATGTGCCAAACTAGCAATTTCGTTTGCTTTATAGTTTCTTCTCAAAGGCATTTATTTTTTTCTGCTTTTTTTATTTTTCTAATTTTAAAGTTGAACAAAAATACTTCAAGTGGCCAACCATCTTTAAGACTTTTAACTCTCCTTTTTAATTCACCAATAAATCTCGATCCTCTTCTCACCTCATTAGTTATGCCATTTACTATCTCTCCTTCAATAACTCATAATGCTAATTCTTTATCCTCTCCATTACTTCATTAAATTGCCTAAAATTCATTAACTTTATCTATGTCTATATCCATTTCAATTTAACTATAATTTTATATATATTAGATATATTTACATTAAATCTAATTATTAATAAAGATCAATGACATTGAAGTGAAGAATTCAAAGATATATTATTAGGATAAATAATCTACTTTCATTTAAAAGATAGTTAATTTTTAAGTTATTAGTCAAGTAATTTGCATTTCAAAATAAATATTATTTACTTCACCCAACAAATAAAATTAGTGTTTTAAAAATTGACTTAGAGGCCGAATAGTTTTTGCCTCTAGGTCATGTGTCAATAGTTTAACCATCTAGGTTGGATGAGTCAAACCATGATACACCACCGATCTATATATGTAGAATATAACGTTTATTTGTTTTTAATTTTTTTATAAATATAAGAGCTGAAAATTGAAATTTGAGGCCAACAATTATTTTCTTTTTTTTTGTATAGTGGGGCTACAATAATAGCAAAAAAGTTATCCAAAATAAAGAAAAGATCATCCTCAATTAGACAAGCCAACACAAAGTTAAATAAATCCTCCACTATTTTCAATACATTGTATATTGTAACTTATGACCCAATGATTGGGTCAAAAGGGTCAAGTAGTGATGATTTGTATGGTTCAACTACACAAATTGAATAGGGCAGCTTTTAGGAAACCCAAAACCACAAAAAAATAATATCAATTTAAAGCTAATATCAAACTAAACATTATTAGATCTATAATTAGTTTTTACTAATTTAAAATGATCTTATGTTCTACTAAAAAATAAAACTTAATATAGTTAATTAAATTTAATAAGGACCAATAAAAACAGTTTAATAAAAAAATATTAATTTAAATATAGTTTAATTAATTTAAAATAAATTTAAGCTCTATTTAAAAATGGGAAAAATTATAAAAACTTCCTTGCATTTTCTAATAATCCTATAAAACTCCCTTGTGTATTTTTTTCGCTTAAAAGAACTCCCTTGTGTATTGACCTTAACAAAAGCCACCAAGTGATGATTTGTATGGTTCAACTACACAAATTGAATAGGGCAGCTTTTCGGAAACCCAAAACCACAAAAAGATAATATCAATTTAAAGCTAATATCAAACTAAAGATTATTAGATCTATAATTAGTTTTTACTAATTTAAAATGAGCTTAAGTTCTACTAAAAAATAAAACTTAATATAGTTAATTAAATTTAATAAGGACCAATAAAAACAAAGTTTAACAAAAAATTATTAATTTAAATATAGTTTAATTAATTTAAAATAAATTTAAGCTCCATTTAAAAATGGGAAAAATTATAAAAACCTCCTTGCGTTTTCTAATAATCCTATAAAACTCCCTTGTGTATTTTTTTCACTTAAAAGAACTCCCTTGTGTATTGACCTTAACAAAAGCCACCACTATGGTTTTGAAAAAAGGTGCAAATAAAAAATGTTGATGTTGTAAGTGTCATGGACTCCAATCTATTGGTCATGTCTCTAAAGGTCCAAAGAGAACGACAGTGGTGGAGAGAAAGAGGGGACGAAGAAGGTTAGGGCTACAGTGAGTGGTATCTTGTCTGGGAGGAAGGTTATCTCCCCTTCTTTTTTGTTGAGGGGATCCCAAAGTTATAAAGAGAAACGTTTGAATAAAGACTCTTCTCATAAGGAAATAGGATCAAGATTCTCTAGTCTTTATTGGGTAAATTATGTTGAGGTTTTGCCACGTGTCTAGTGAGGATTTTATGGGATTAGGATTTCCTCTTTCCCTTATGATTCTCACATCTACGTCTTGTTTACGACCCTTTGAAAGTTTGCTCGCAACCATGTGCTAGGAACACCAACCCTTTTACGATGCTAATGTATCTGGATGACTTGGTTGTTGCGATGAAGTGAGTCATCATAACTAATCACAATGAACATGGAAGCATATTTCATCTACTGTGATCATAACTAGTTGTGGGTGGTGCTTTTAGCCCATCATTGACACAAGTGGTTTGTATTTGTTGTTCTAAAGCAATTTTCAACCACCAAGAGCATCCACTACAATGTTTGTCTGTCAAACCATTAATCAACATAATGTTTATCACCAGTGTTCCGCTGGTTTTCTTTGTGTCATCGCATCTCTCATCGCAAGGCTAATCTCTCATGTCCTGTGGTTCAAGATCCTCATCACAATCTCTGTGATGCTAAGCTATATGTACTTATAATTAGCCTCTTTGCTTATTGATAGAAATATTTCTGTTAATAAGCAAAATTACATCTCTATTTTCTATTGGAAATGGGTCTGGTAATTTTGTGCGTATATATCTTTTGGAGTTGGGGTTTGGGATAGCTGATTCTCTACGGGCACTTCTTTGAAAGTGGTATGTAAGTGGGAGAGGGGTGTAAGTAAGGTTATTTAGGTTGTTGTTGTCAGGTTGGATTATCGGCTCTATGCATTCCATTGACTATATTGTTAATGCACATGCAAGTGGCACAGGGCAGATGAATTTTGTGTACTACTATTCTTCACATTCTTTATTAATTATCCCCCATGTTTATTCATAGAGGTGTTCTATTAAGAAGCATATGTTGTGAGGTTAATGTGATTGATGTGTTGTTGGTAGGTTTCTAAAATTACTAAGGCTCGAAGATAGTTTTTTAAAGATTAGGACATTGCATTTTGGTGAGTGAAGTGTTCAATGGGGAAGGCATGGTATGAAGATAGTGTAATAGAAACCCCCCTTTGGTGTGTATGATTTTGGAAGGAACACAATACTGTTTCCACGATGTGATTTGGGCACTTGCTGTAATTTTATTGTTATAATATATTAATAATCTCGTAAGGATAATATCACTGGTTACCCAGGGCTTTAAGCAGTGCTTGGGATTGGTTACCCAGGGCTTTGAAGCAGTGCCTGGGGCTGGTTACCCAGGGCTTTGATGTGGTGTTTGCGGTTGGTTACCTAGGGCTTTGATATTTAATGCCTGGGGCTGGTTACCTAGGGCTTTGAGCCATGCGGGGCTTATTACAACCGGGGTGTTAGCCCAGAGGTGGTGCTCAAGACTAGTTTTCTCAGGCTTGTAATGAATAAGTTGTGCTTGTGATAAGGCTTGTTGCTTAAGACTTCTATGTGATGCTAGAAGAAACAAGTTAACAAGTTATAGGATATGCGATGAATGGATAAACATTTGCTTAAAACTAATTTTAAAATCCCTAAATGAATTTTGGATCGTTCATTTTCATGAAGTAAAGAATAGGGCTGTTTAGAAGATGTTATAAACCAACCAAACCAGATTGACTCAATCCAAGATGGTTGGTTTCTAAAATGGTTCAGCTGGTCTTGGTTTAAAAAATGGCAAAACCTAATGTCCTGGTTTGGTTGCAGTTATGCTCTTTGTAACTTGATGTGAAACCAACCCGAGCATACATACACATATTTGCCTTTTGTATTTCATATATCTCATATTGTTTTTTGTTTCTTTTACTTTTGATCGACAACCGCTACTTTCTAATCATCTTCATCTATTTTCACAGAAAGTAAAATCTGACTGACAAAAAATAAATATAGGGACTAATAAAAAAGTAAAAAGTTGTGAGTCTATTCATAGGAGTGAAAACTGAAGAGAAAAATGCCCTTACTCCTCATTAAATCGATGTTAAATAAATATACGAACTCACAAAAAAGTAAAAAGTTGTGAGTCTATTCCTAGGAGTGAAAACCAAAAAGTATTCCTCATTAAACCGATGTTAAATAAATATAGGGACTGACTAACAGTCAATTAGCCAACTCCAAGTGGTCATAAATGTTGGGAGCATATAGGTATAGGTTGGACCCATCGACCTTTTAGGCTACAAGTTAATTCAGTTTAACTAAAATCGGTTAACGCAATGTTAAATATAATGAAATTTGAAATCGGTTTTCTCTCTTTATTGGTTGGCCTCAAAGTCAACCCGACTTTTTTGGTTCGGTTGACAAAATTGAATGCAACTGAACCAAACCAATTCATGAACAACTCTAGTAAAGAAGACCTATATTTTGAAAGCATGTTCTGAAAAACGATGGTGAAACATAATGTTGCAACTAGATGTTGAAGTGATGGCACGATTTAGGAGATGGTGCTAAAGGTATGTTTTGAAAATAGTTATATAACAAAAGATACCATACTAAAATAACGTGTTTTAAAAATGATTTTGAAAAAAAAAAAGATAGTTCTTTATTAAAATGCCAAAATCATGGGTGTTTCATTTGGTTGGTTGAAAAAAGACTGTAATAAAATGCTAGGGACAAGTAATCTTTCATGCGATGTATGTATGTATGTATGTATATAATAGGACAACCCATGATTGATGCGTGGATGGGGTTGGGCAAGTGGGCCATAGTAGGGTTTCAGGTAATCCCCCTTTTTTTTATACTAATATCAAAACTTAGGGTTTGCTCGTTTCCTCCTAACTCTGATCTCTTATGAGGAATTTTTTAACTTTAAGAGAAAAATGGTTGTTCGTTTCCTCTTATCTCTTATATCTTAAAGTGCAATCATACAACTTTTTGTTTTTCAATGATACTTCCAAAAAGATAAACAAAAAATATCATATATGGGGTCAAAATGGATATTTGATAATTTTCAGAATTCAGAACAACATTTTTTGCATTCAGAGTTCACTGGGAAGAAAAGTTCAGCAATACCAATATACCTCTTAATATAATTATTGCACTTTCGGATGTCAGATTTTGGAGAAAACGAACAGACCCTTACTATATATACTTATGCAAGCATAGTAGATTTTAAAAGGATATGTTGTGCATAAACAAGAGTAAGAAGAAGAAGAAGGTGATAGTTCCAATTATATCGGATGTCTCCAAAGAGATCTGAAATGCAAGTTATTCGCACAATTAGGTTTTAGTTTAAATTTCATATTAAGGACCATATACTGAGGTCGTGAATCTGATAATGAACTTTCCTAGTTTTTGCGGAATAGCTCTTGAGCACCAATGGAATCGAGAATCGTGAGGGATGTTTTGCGATTCTGACATTCACAACTAAAGAGAGCGATCCAAAACAATGGGTTCAATCTAAATTCACTTTGAACTGATTAATTAAACTTAACCTATAAATAATACTTCAATTCGACTTAGATGGACAACACTTAATTGGAAATGTCACAGACCTCCGTTCCCAATTTTGCTTCCAGTATTCTATTAATTATTCTTGTTTCAAGAATTAGCTGCGTGGTGCATCGTGAATCGTGATTAGCCCGTATTACTGGCACAAAAATTGACAGTTCTGATTTTTGGGAACACCGTATCTCTCACGCGTACACATCTAATGTCCTTTTGCTTTATAAAAGTCAAAAAGGGATCAAGGACCAAATCAATGGTGATCGGTGAGAGTACAAATTCCAATCTTCTGCGGGAACCGGACGAAAATCGACAAAATCACGACGCATCACATCAGTCAGTTGATGCATGGGACCCACGCGTAAGAAGTTGTCATGATTGGCTCAGTATTACAAGTAGTGGTGGGACTGATGGTTATCTACCATGTGGCAAGATTGGCGGCCCATTACCCCAAATTGCTGTATCACTTATCAGTGAGTAGAGCTCGAAATAGAATAAGTGACACGTGTCATTTAAAATTAGCAAACTTCGTAGAAAAGTGATAATTAAAGTGGAACTCTGACGTGGTATTGGCCATCCACTTGTCCATATCTCATTGTCTAGACTCTCTAAAAAAATCAACGGTTGGTGGCCTCTAGGTACAACGAACCTAGAATTCTATTATCTGATGGGCTGTATTCATCGTGTATTTGAGGTACAAGAATGACAAATAAATTTTCGACACGTGTACATGATGACGACATCACTACCATGAAAACCTCCTTTATCATCTGATCCCTGTATCTTGGTTGAAAGTAGAATCTGTTGGTTGTGATATCATAACTAATGTCCTGAAGGGTCACACCTGTCAACACATGTACACATCATGGTCGGACCGTTGGGGCTCTAGATTTTCCCATCTTTTGTCCGTTGGACCGTGTCAGCGCATAAAGACACGGAAAACCGCGCCTGAAACGCTGAAAGCAGCCAAACGAAACGGCTTTTCTTCTCCTTCAAGTTTTCCGAGTCCAAAACCTCCCAGTTCGACTGGTTTTGATTTGATTCGAGCCGCGTAACTAATAATCGAATCCGCTTTCGACTTCGGCGGCAGAATCAACCTCTTCTCCACCTCCTGGTCCACTTGACAGTTTCGGGTTTCGCTTTCTAACGTCTACTGCCCGTCCGCCGCGTAGAACTGGTCGTTCTCTGTTTTCTGTCGCCGTCGTCATCTCTGTAATCGTTTCCGTCAGAAGACAAACGGAGGTATCAGATGTTTCTCCAAGACAGTTACTCTAATGGAAGTTACAGTATTTCCTTCCCTTCGTCTCAGAGAGATGTGAATTACAGGTTAGGTTGTCTCTTTCTCTTTGCATCTTTTTTTTGTTCATGAAATGGTAGACTGAATAATCATTTTTGTTGTGTATCTTTTTTAGTCTGTGTTATTGGATGTAAGGTTTGGTGTTGTTATAAAAATGGGTTTCTAATTATTAAGGTTTATTTGCGTTGTACAAGAATTCAGGAACAGAGTCGAAAGATCACTGTTTGATGGAATGATGGTTAAAGTTAAGATCAATGTTGTTATCTCTTTTACTTGCATTGTTTTAACTTTGTTCCTCATGAAATCAAGTTAATTGCAGTGGAAGATCTTTGAAAAAGTGATACATTGGCTAATTGAATGAAATTACTGTACTCTGGAGTGGGCTTGATTGATGATGTCTCTGATATAACATAATTACTGGTGGGGTTGACAGAAAGCGAATTAATTGGTATTTGCAATATTGCGTTTGGATAAGATGAGTGAAATTGAACTCCTTTATAGTTCTATGAAAACTGGTTTTGACCTCCCAAATCACTTCTCTATCTGTTTGGGGGACTTTAGCAACTTTGCCAAATGTTTTCCTTTCATTCCTTTGGGTTATAATTATTCATAGATCAGGATATTTTGGAGTGGTTATACAAAAATAGCTTGATTTTACCACATCACTTGCTTTCGTGTATGTCTGAGGGAGTGGAGTTGGAGACAAGGCTTCTCCTCCTCTTACTTGCATCTGGCCCTAGTTTATTTTTATTTGGCTGTTCCATTTCAGTATTTTCATCAGAGGTGTAGGTGGTTACTTTCTATGTGCAGAAACTGACTGTTTTCCATTTATTATCCAGCTGTGGTTCCTGTGGATATTCCCTGAACCTGAGCTCCTCCAATCGGAACACCTCAAAAATAGGATCAAAATATGGGAAATCCATAAAGAGGGGGATCATATCATTCTTCTCAATTGATGAGAGCAGATTTACTCAGGTTGACGAGCTCCGATGCATGCCCTACTATATCTCCAAGCACTCATGGGGTTTTCTCCGGCGAAGAACCAAGCTCCTCTGTCGTAAATGTGGGAGCCTTGTTGGTCATGCTTATGAAGACAATGCTTTCTCTTACCCATCTGTACCAGATGGATCAGATTCAAGCTCAGGGTATGGGATGTCCTTCTGTAGAAAGTATGATGTCAAAATTCGTTCCCTGCAGCCTTCCTCCTCTGAAGAATCAGGTGTTCCTCTTTTCACATGATGCAGAAGAGCGTCTCTGTCATATATCCATGTTTTGGATAAAGATCCTTCAACCAGGCAAGCAATTGAAGATTGTAGAGATGCCACATCTAGTTTATTTTAGTCTCCTGATTGCTGTTGTCACATAAAAGGCACCCTTGGGGTGGATCTAGTGCACTGGCAAGGTTCTGTTTGGGATGAAATCCTTAATGGGCATCAGCCAGGAGTAGAGGTGTGCATCGGTGTTTGTACTTGGTGTACTTGTATGTTGAATGTCATCAGCAGAAAGAATAGCAAGCATTGGACAAATCTTTTTCAATCAAATGGGTGGTGGTAAGGGCTTTTGTTGTAGTTGAACTTCTTTTGACAATCATGTGAGTGTGTTATGTACAGACATTCAAAATCTTAAAAGTTCTGCTTTTATGTCCATCTTATAAATGATTTAAGAGAAGATAGGAGAAATTGAAGGCAGAGTTTACCACAGACAAGAAGTTGAGGGTTTGTAGACATGGACAGCTGGTTAGGGATGGGAAAGCATTTGTTGCTGTTTGATTGAACTTGTGTTATCACAGACAAGCCTTTTCCTACCAACTTTTTCAAATTAACCATGATTTTAATTGGTCTATTCTTTCAGAGGATGAGAGGAAGAAAAGGTTTTAAGCTTCTTTAGATATGGAAAATCTGGTTCATAAGTTTTACAAATATAAACGTCATTCATGACTTACATGTTTCACTCCCTTCTTCTAGGTTTATTTGTTTATTAATTTATTTTTCCTTTCCACCCTTAGCCTTACTTTGTTTTACTGCAAGAAACACAATTAAAACGATCTAATCAGAAATACCCTGAAATTTTCACATAGGCCCTGTTTGCTTTCCCGTAAGTTACTTACCCAGTAAGTGCATTTACCCATGTTCTTTTGTTTCCTAGGTAAATAAGGCAATGACCGTTTTAACCATAAAAGTCCATTATTAATAGAAGCATTTTTGTCCCATTCAAGTGCTGTCAACTTTTCCCCCAGGTGAGAAAGTTATTTACCCACTTAGGAGATATGTATCACTTACCCTAGGCAAATAAAGTTTTCCTGGTCCCCATATGAATCTGAAAAAAGAACATGGGTTTCATGATCAATGGGAACTAAAATCCTATTAACAAACATTCCCCTCTCTCAAAATCCAAAAACAGAACGCCCCCTCAAGATGAATTATAAATTCTACTGCTACTCCAAAGCATTGCAATTGAGGGGGCTTTCAAATATAGGCTTTGTGCATTTGAAAACATAGAGCATCATGTAATTAGCTGAATTCGATAGCTTTTTTACAGGCTGTGAGACCAATGTTAAAGTATTGATTGGTATCACATTGTATTGTGCATATGAGAATGTCATAGGGGTATTGAAGGTCACTGGTACTCAAAATTCCGAGAGTTCAGAGGTTTTCAATGTTTCGGATATTAGAAATCATCCCCAATAAGCCATCTGTCAATTATCAGGCTGAAAAAATTAAAATAGTTAGAACTTAGAAGTCCTCTAGGGGATTGAGCATAAGGGTGCTGAGATCTAAGCAGACATTAATTAGTAAGAAGTCTAATATAAGTTCAGAACTTCAGATCAGCAACATCATTCATTTCTAAATTCTAATGTTGGCGGTCAGTCTTGGAAAAGGATCTTAATGCATGTAAATCTTACAATGAAAATGCCCTCATTACAACACGGCTCTTTTGATGGGAGTTCATCCACATTCATAGAAAACTAACATGTTGAATGAAGAAGGTATTCAGATTCAGGTGTGGCGGTGTGGGGTTCACGTGCAAAGCAGTTTACACATCTGTAGATCTGGAAAAGATGGTTTTGGATCTGCAGTTTTGATCTAGGTGCAGACCCTTATTCCACATGCTAAAAGGCTTACTTTCTATCTAGCTTTTTTGCAGTAATGCAAAGTGACACTTTTTCTTTTTTTTTTTTTGGCCGAAAGGGCCATTATGAAAGATCTCATCTCATTCTCAATGGCTTAAACTAAAGAATGCACAAGATCAAATGTAACTTTAACATTGAAGATCAATCATGCACTATGGTTTATTCAGAGAGAACCAATGGGTGATTATGGTGGGATGGATTCAATGGAATATTGGGTTTTTCTTTCTTTCCTTTCTTTATTTGATAAAGTGCTGAGTGTAATTATATTACACGGTGTATGATAAAATCTTAGCCTAACAAGTGTGAGAATGCATTTTATAGTTTAGGAGAAGCCACTTTCTGCTAAACTGCTGGAGGTTACATCTGCATCTCATCCACCCTTCAGAAAGCAATAGACATTTGTTGTACTTGCTCCTTTCTTCATCTCTTCATCTTCTAAGGTTCAAAGTATTAATATGCATTGGTTTTCCAGGTCACCGAAAATGCAAAATAATAGGATACATTAGAACC
Source organism: Nelumbo nucifera (assembly GCF_000365185.1). The sequence continues at coordinate 732,108 of NW_010729244.1, read as the reverse complement.
CCTCCTAGTATATATATCCACTGTTGAAATATTAAACTGAAATAAAATAAGGGTATTGATGTTTGAAAGTTTTTTTTTTTTTTTATGTATCATAAATAGACCTGCTCATAAGCTTGATTTGGGTTTAGCTTTTGCCAAAATTTGAATGGGGCCGGCCCAAAGTCCAAGTCCAAAGCCCGGCCTTGAACAGGTGTAATCGTAAGTATTGATACTTTGAATCAAGTAGATAAAATTAGCCTTTACAATAGACTTTTGTAGTTTATATGGTTTATTAGGTTAACAAAGTTTTTTCTCTCTTTTTTTTTTTCTTGATAAGTATTCTGATAAAGAAAGGTATATTTTGAACTTATTTAATTAATTACCCTTAGAGTCTGATTATGTTTGCATTTATTTAACATGATATCAAGGAATATGCTTTATTTGTTGTCTAAGCAATTTTTCATGACCAACTAATTTTTACCTTAAATTCCTTAAATCACCCATAAATATTCCTTAAATGCATCGTGTACGTCATGTGACAAGTTATGAGGCGAAGCACAAACTGGTTCTTTTCTGATTCAGGTCCCAATTCCGCATTGGTACAGATGAGTGGGATTAACACCGATTAGGATTAGGACCACGTTTCTACCATTGATTGGCATTAAGTGGATTCCAATCTGACGAGTAAAAAGGCGACTTATCATGTAATGGGACCCTCACCAAATGATGACATGGCAAACATGCCAAATCAACCCCACTTTCATACTCCGTTGATCCATGGGAGACCCCTAATCCCAATTGTCCAATCACTTGCATACTTTGTTGATCCATGCAAGAAAGTGGTATCAAAGGTCCTCCGGGGTACTTTACCCGATGTGGGCACACCAATGCTTAAGACAGCGAAGAGTTTTGTAGGGAGCTAGGTTGCTTGTAAATATGAGAATGTGAGAGCTAAATTGCGCCTACCTCTTGAGGGTGTTGATGGTGCCTTTATATAGGTGAGCTTTCGTAGACCTGACGAAACATGTTTGAGATTACTGGCCCACGTAACTCAAAGTCCATTCCGCACCTGAAGATGGACTCTGCGTAAGCTGATAAGCCTTACCTTGTTCCCTCCAATTTGGGTGGGATGAGGATATGGTTTGATGGCGTGCGGCGTGATCTCGAGGATACCAGAGACAATTGGCTCCCTTTTAGAAGGATGATACATGGAACCTCGGCAAATTTAGGGAGCTGTTCGGACCTTGGTCTTGGTTGAGGGACCCAAGGTGACTTGGCCAGTTGAGGTGTCTGGAAATGCTGAGATGTCGCCTAGTCGGCAGGTCGCTCCACATGTCAATGTGTTAACGGGTCAGGCCAAATTACCCCGCATCAATTGCCCCCCACTCCCGAGATTGAGGTAGTCAACTCGGGGCGGGAGTTCATGACAAGTTTGGTGGATTCGGCCCAGTCTCTAGCTTGTCTAAGGTCCAACCTATGGGCTAGACCCGAACGACCCAACTGGCTCAACCTTAAGGGCAAGGTTGCATCTCAAGTAAGTATGGACGTCACGCGGACTATAAATTCTGCGTACGTCAAAAACACGCTCAACCGAACTTGACCTCATAATGGGAGCAAATGCACCCCTGGGAGCCATTGGATTTGATCGATCTAGACCGTTTGTGGTCGGTTATGCCAGCTATAAATAGGGCCCTTGGGGACCCATTTCCTTTGTCCCATTTAAAGCTCTTGCATATTTGGAGGTCGCGGAGCGTGCTGTTCATTGGTGGTGTCTTCATGCCGGTCTTTCTTTCCTTTAGGTAAGTCGTTTCCCTAGCTCTGTTTCATTTCATTTTTTCTCCTTGCTTTCAAGTATATCGGGTAGCGAGTCTAGTGCGGAGAGGGTTGGGTCCAATCAGGTCGAGGAGGGCACCTCTTTACAAAACTAACGAGGTTCCCACAAAAAGTCCTCATCTTCTCGTCGGCCAATTAGGCCTAGAGAACTGGACCACTTCAGTCCTCGACTGTCTGTTGATTCCATCCATGGCCTGGCAACCCGGTATAGGATTCTTGATCCCTTTGGCTATTCACTTCTGGTCGGGGGATTACCTTGGGAGACTGAGGAGAATAAGGTTGCCGTCTTCGAAGAGGTTTGAAAGCCGGTCTCTGATTCTCGCTTCTCCCCTTTATCCCTGAGGTCTTGAATTTTTACAATATTACCCTTAGCCAGTTGCACCCAAACTCCTCCGCACTTTGGTCGGTACAATTTCTCTTTTTCACCAGCTCGGCCTATCTCTAGATATCAAAACTTTCACTAACCTTTGCCAAATCAAGCAAAACCAAGCTAGCAGCTCAGGAAAATTTAGTTATTACTTGTCCTATCAGCATGGGTACATGCTTCTTCACAGGTTCCCATCTAAGGTCTTGGCTTTGGAAGAGCAAGTACTTCTTTGTCACTCTAGCTACCAGGTGGCCTTTACCAACACATTGGAGGAAAGGGAACAAGGACGTCAGGGAAGAACTGAGTGAGCGTATGGAGGTTAGGATGCGAGACCTAGTGGAATGCAACCTGCAACTGAATGACTTCTTAATTGAGGAAAAGCTTATTCAGGCCAGGATGAGTCCTCTAAGTAGGTCGTTACCTTGAGTGTGGGTACTCAACGTTTGTTGCTTTGCTTCATACTAATTTAGTTGACTTTTGGCCTTCTTCCACAGGCAACATGTTGGATATTTTAGCAATGGGGTTCCTTTTTGACATGAAGAAGAATAAGAGGAATAGGAAGATGTCCCATAGAGATACACCTCAGGCAGTAGTTGTTGATCCCATTGCCTCCACTACGACCAAGGAGGTTCCAATCATTAACTTGGTCGAAGACGGTTAGGAGAAGAAGCTGCCGCACCATCCTGAGGTGGCTCCGTCACCCGAGGTGCATCCTCAACGTCCCGAGGACTATTCTACAGGGGAAGTACCCGAGGAGAGACACTCATGGATATCGGGACTTGCCTCTACAAGAGCAGGGATGCCATCTTTCCTGAGGAGGTCTCCAGCATGATTGAGATGCGACCTGCTGAGCTAGGCCCCAAAGTAATGCGTTGTGCCATTGTAGTAAGTCCTCGAACCGTCATTGTGTTGTTACGGAGGTGTTTTTCTGTACTTAATGAAATTCTCTTCCTTCCCAGATCAACTCTGTGGCGCATACCTTCGTAAAGAAATCTGAATGGCACCTTGCAAGGGCTGTAGAGGCCGAGACAATGGCCAAAGAATACAAGTCCTGGGTGGAGTGGGCTGTTGACCTTGTTGGCAAATTGAAGGACAAGGCGTTTTCTAAGAGGAAGCACATCGGGGAGCTGGAGCTTGACAATGCTAAGCTCAGGAAGGATCTCGAGGAGAAAGAAGCCTCATTTGCTGAACATGAGGCACTTCTCCTAGATGTGATCAAGGAGGCCAAGACTTATGTCATTAAGGAGTACAAAGCCTCACCGGATTTTTGTTACGAGTGGTAGGACTTCAGCACTACGACTTTCTGTAAGGGTTTCAAGCTCTACCAGATGCTTGTGAAATCGGTGTACCCCAAGCTCAACCTCTGACCCATCACGTCTTCTCCTTGCACCAAGGAGATTACCGACCAGGTCAACCAAGACCCAGACTCTAAGGAGGAGGAAGAAGACAGGATCAATGAGGGTGCCAGGAGGAAGCCGATTTGGATGTCGCTGATGAGGATGCCATGGAGGAAGAAGTCACTGAGGAAGGTGCTTCCGCTACTACTGGAGACGGGGACGAGGAGCCCTGAGATGTCTAAAAACTTTTACCTCTTTTCTTGGACTTTCCTTGTAAATATATGTACTGCACCGAGCCTCCAAGCTCGGTCTAAGAACTCTTCTTTCTTTTTTTTTTTTTGATACTACTAGTGTAAATCTGTCGACCTAGAATGAATGAAAGTTCATCTTTTGCATACATCGCATTCATCTGTTCTCAATACATTGTTAACACCCGAGGCTTCAAAAATAAACTAAATATAGGTTTACCCGAGATGCCTAGCTCCAAAGCGACTAGACATAGTAGGGGATAAACCCGAGGTAACTGTGTGCCAAGATGACTAGGCATGGTATGGAATATAACCCGAACTGCCTACGTGCCAACTACGCATAACAAAAGATGTACTTGAACTACCTATATGCCAAAGTGACTAGGCTTTGTTAGACCACCGAGGTCATTGTTAGGTCGGGATTGGGGATCTTTTAGGCTTAAAGCGATGGCGTCCCCTTTGAAGTGTGATTTGGCCAACGTGTGTTCTACACAGGGTGGCTTGACTAGGTCGCTAAAGTGGGTGGTCTTCCATACTTAGTGAAAACTTTGATTATCTGGTTAAGGTCGTGGACACTCGACTCCTAATCTCATGATAATACTTTCTTAGGTTTTCGACGTGATTTGGCCAACGTGTCTCCCTTCCAACTTCTCGAGCTCATACGTCCCTTCATCGATCACCCGTCATACTCAGTAGGGACCTTCCTAGTTCAGGCCCAACTTATCCACACTAGGCTCATGCACCATTTGGTACATCACAATGATGCATGGAAATGGGAGATGCTTTGGAACAACCCTACTTATTGCATCCCTTCATATCTGTCATACACAGGCTGCCTCAGCTGTAGAAGTCCCACTCAAGAGAGTAGAGTTTGGGGAGCACCAACAAGAGGCATAATAATTCTGATGTCCAAGAATGTGGTAATGTCATTCAAGCTCAAGGACCTGAAGTTGTTTACCCCTAGATTGAGAGGGAATTTCTCCTTGAAGTTGAGCATGCTGAGGGACTTACTAAGGATCTTGAGCCAATTGATATTTAAGCTTGAGGGAATTTGAGCCACTCAAGAGAGCCAATTTCTCATTGAGGGAATTTCTCCTTGTAGAGAGTTTTTATTTCCTGATATTTAAGGTTAAAATGCCATTTCTTTTTCTTTTGGATAGATGTTGGGAAGGGAAATTTGTTTCTGATGCTACTCACTAAACTGAAAATATAAGCTCCATGTTGTATCCAAAAATTTTTGCTCTTTATTTGATATTATAATTTTGTAATAACAGTTTCTTGTTTAAGTAATTTCTTGAATGAATACTTAGATTCATGATTCGGATCTATTTATATCTTTGAAACCAATGCATAAAAGTATTCTTTGTTATAGTTATACAGCTCCTAGAGTTATGGTCATATGTTTATATTTCATCAACATGAAATTGAGGAGAAGTTCATCACAAATTACAAGCAATGGTGGAGGTTATCCTGCCACTGAAGTAGCACCCAAGGGTACTCAGCCTGTAAAAGTACATCCTATTGAAGTTTCTGCCATTTCAGTGGATGAATTGAAGGAAGTGACAGATAACTTTGGGACAAAATATTTAATAGGAGATGTCTCGTATTGAAGAGTATATTGTGGCCTTTTGAAAGATGGAAGGGATGCTTCCATCAAAAAGTTTGATGCTAGTAAGCAGCCAGATCAAGAATTTTTAGTGCAGGTTGGGCTTCTTAGCCTACATCAGTATTGCTGGTATGTTATATGCATATTTTTACTGCTAGTTCATCATTTTGATATGACTTTACAGGTTTCCATGGTATCAAGGTTGAAGCATGAGAATGTTGTTGAATTTCTGATTACTTATACCAGATGCTTTTGCAAGACCCATCAGAGCAATTTCTGATTACTGAATGATTATCAAGTGATACCAACTTGTCTCCTCCTGAATGCAAACCAAGGCCTTGGTAGTTATTCCAAAATTGTTTCTGAAGTTCAAGAGAAATCTCTACCTCTATAGAATATGCTTCTTCCAAAACCAGAGTTGTCCTTGATATTCTACAATCTCACAGCAAATTACTTCTCTGATATTAAGGGTTGGGTAGGATTTTAACAAACTTTGGTATCTTCAGAGACCACATTAATGCCCAGACCATGCTGCAAAGCAAAGGGAAATAGACTCGCAGTTTCAAGGATGCTTACTTGTCATTTCACTGAAGCACTCATGTATACAGTATTACAGGAGTCTTGATGGGACATAGACAAGTTCTTAGCAAAATGTGCATATCATAGTTGAAAAATTTGTATCCAATTTAGATGTTGAAAAAATTGTATCCAATTGATTTAATCAAGGTTTTTAAAACCGACTTGGGGAACGAACCGGTCAGGGGTCCGGTTCCCGGATCGAATGGTCGGCCCATTCTGACAAAAAAATAAAAAAATAAAAAATGGTCAAAACCGTTGAATGGTTCGAATGGTTCAATTGCCCGAGTCAGCAATTTGCTGACCAAATCAATGTTTTTTTTTGGCCAAAATCTGGTTTTGCCAAAAAACAGAACCGGTTACCTGATTGATTCCCGGTTTTCCGGTTTGACTGTTCAGTCTGGCCGATTTTGAAAATCATGAATTTAATAATTATATGCTTTAGGTTGAAGCAGGTGCAACTTGCTATTATTATTTAAAAAATAAACTTTAAAAACTAAGCCGACGGTCATAGAAACCACACCGCCTTTAGCAACTCAAAATACCTAAGCCGGCAGTTATAACAGTTGGATTTGATTATATAGTTTAGGTAAGGTGGTGGTTTATTAAACTGGCAAATGGATCCAAGCCGGCAATTTTGACTACCGGCTCAATAACTAGGCCAGCAGTCGGGCTGTTGTCTAACATATCCTGTCCCAGCAGTTTGGGTCGCCGCCATACATTAACTGAGCCGATGGTTTTCTAAAACTCGCCGGCTGTTGAATGATTGGACCGGGTCTCTAAGGCAGCGCTTTTTTTCTTCTAGACTAGCGCTTATGACCAAAGGCGACACAAACAAGGATGGTGGCCACTGAACCGCCGTCTCATATAACCGACCTAGCTCATTTTTCTTGTAGTGAAAAGAGAATAATAATGCTCAAAAGAAAAACAACAACCTCCAAGCACTACTAAGGTGGAACTGTAGACACCTACCACACAAAACATTACACAAAATCAAAAACTCACAACACTACACGAAGCCAAAACCCAACAAAAGGCCTAGACCCAATCCATGCATAAGTTGGCCCTGGCCCAAACGTGAAAATTTTCTGGTAAGGCCCAATCCATGCATAAATTGGCCCTGGCCCTAACAAGAAATTTTTCTCGAAAATTAACCACAAAAATTAGATAAAAAGTCCAAATAAACAGAAACAAACCAACATCACCCAGAAATTAGCCAACGACCGCTGCACTTCCACTGCCTCTTCCTATTGTGCTTCGCGAACCACTCCTGCCTTTTCCTCTAAAACACTCACACATCCTTACAGATGGGATTAACCCCCACGTTGTCATAAAAGTTTGCAAGTTTTTTAGGATTTTAATTTCTTACACTTGGAACAAAGTCCACGCTGCCAGAGGACCGATCCGAGCAGAAATGATTCGAATTTGAGTCTAACGAGCTCAAGGCAATGTTTTTGTATTTATCCGAGTAAGTGTTTCCTGAAAAAAATTTATCCGGGTAAGTTCATTTATCCATGCTCTTTTATTAAAATTGTCATTTTTGTTTCATTAAAGTGTTGACAATTTCCCTCAAGGTGGAAAAGTTATTTACCCACCTAGGAGATGAGTATCACTTACCTGGATATATGATGATTAAGAAAATAAAACTTTCCCTAATCCTAAAAAAGAAAAAAAAAAAAGAGCAAAGTGAATCCATACACAGAAAAATAAAAAAAGAACTAGATGCCCCAAAAATGATTTGAAGACACTGAATTCAGTATTGGAAAGTAATAACAAAATAAGGTATTTTAGAATACCTCTTTCTTCTTTTTCCTCTTCTTCTTCACCAACTTTTAGTTTTGAACCTTCGACCTGTTGGAAATTTATACTTTTGCCAACATGGACACAGGGGAGTTGGTGCTTCAATGTTACAAGTTAAATTTCAAATATAAAAAACGAAACAAAACAGGTTCTTTTCATTGTCTCCCCCACTCGACGGTGGGTTTCATCTGCTAGCGGAGTACTTTACCAACGCTTGTATGGCCACAACATGCATCTCAGCATCCAGGTGGAATCTTTCTGAAGGGATCGATTATCGTATGGCATCAAATGAATCCTAAACATAACGCAATAATGACAAGTTATGGGGTCAATTCCGAGTTACAGTTCCAGTCTTCCAGATGGTAGCCCCACAAATAAGGGCCTCTCTTGACATTTCGGAGGGGTAGGATTAACACCAATTAGGGCCGCGTTTTCGACCTTTGATTGGGCATTACGTGGATTCCAATCTGACGTGTAAAACGTGTCTTATCATGTAAAGAGTCCCTCGCTACATGATGAGGTGGCCATTTGACCAACATGTCGATTTGTTTCAATCTTCAAAACCGCTTTCAGACGACTCTGTTAAGCGATGCGCCAGGGAACCACTTCCTCTTGTCCCAATTGTCCTAGTCGTCTAAATCAATACATTCTCATTCGGACACTGTGTTGTGACTAATCGTGAATTGAAACATCTTCCAATGACAAGCACCAAAGATGTTCCAAATCCACGCTGAGATGAACTCATTTGAGACGGCTTCAGTCATGAGGCTTTTAGCATCCTTATCTGGAGCGACTGTGCCCCGCCCACTTGGAAATGCCACACGATGCATTGGTGAAAATGCGAAAAGTAAATCTGGGCCTCCAAACGCCAAAACCACAACTGAAGTATGAGGCTACTCTAAATAGCTTGTTGAAAACACATGTCCATGGCATCACAAATGCAGAAGCCCTCCCAAATGGGCTCATAAATATAGTTAGGATTATTGCCGAGTTGATCACAATTACATACTAATACGATCGAATTGACCACGTGGCAAAGTCGCAGGCCAGTGGTGCAGGTCTAGAATTCTAGACCAGGCCCATTTGGGAGTTCTCTTTTGATGCGCAGACACCCCATTGGGAGTAGGTATTCTAATCGATTAGTTTAGCCAAAAAGGTTGAATTAATTACGAGGTAGCTTTGACCAAGAATCTTGTTTTGTAGCTCGCCCTTGCCGGCTGAGAAGAACAAACCCTTCTTGAACTTTGATAAATTAATATTAAAATGAGCATTGAACATGTGGTCAATTCAGGTAGTCTCTTACTTTATTTGGCCACAATCTCTCCATGACAACCAGAAATAGGGTGGGTGGTTCGTATAAGAAACCACCCTATTTCATCTTTTTTCTGATAGAAATTGAATGAAAGCTCCCTACTTGACAGTTGACACACTAAAAAACCATTTTGATTTCTTGATAATTTGAGTTCAACTCTGTTAAAACCTGGTCACAAAGTATTTTGGTAAATGGAGTCCAGCTCTCTACATGGATCCTTTCAAAATCCTTCCCATTTCTCTTGATCAACAGTCCGCGCGCAGCAACTTGCAGACCACTGAGAAAAGTCCGAGGACAGATGAAACATAAATCCGAAGCCCAACGCCTATATTTCTGTTTACACCAAAGCCCCATTTGCCAATTCTTCAGCTTTGGTTTCCTACCATGGCTCTCTGCAACACACGATTCTATGTTCTCCGATCACCGACCTTCCTTTTTGTTCAGTTTCAGATGTTGATGATTTTACTCTTAATATTCACTCCATCTGCAGCTTCATTATCCTTCAACTTCACCAGTTTCGATACCAACAGCAGAGAGATCCAGTACGAGGGAAATGCTTCTCCCTCGGACGGTGTCATCCAACTGACCAGAAATCGAATCGACATGTCCGTCGATCTCAGCGTCGGGCGAGCCACATATGAACAGCCAGTGCACCTATGGGATAACGCCACCAACAATCTCACCGACTTCACCACCGATTTCTCCTTTACCATCGACGCTAGAAATAACACCATCCCCGGCGATGGACTTGCTTTCTTCCTCGCTCCCAATGGTTCCACTCTTCCACCGAACTCAACAGGTAGCCCGCTTGGTCTTTTTGAACGCAGACTCATGTTCAACACGACAGAAAACCAAATTGTTGCAGTGGAGTTCGACACTTTCAAAAACCCTTTTGATCCTAGTGACGATCATCTTGGTATCGACATCAACTCTATCGAATCTGTGAGGAATGTGTCATGGCCTCATAGTATGAAGGATGGGAGAAGAGCCAATGCTCGGATTACTTACAATTCCAGTACTAAAGATTTGAGTGTTTTCTTGACGTACGATGACATTCCAGTATTTACAGGGAGCCCCAATCTTTCTTATACCGTTGATCTAAGGGATTATCTACCAGAATGGGTTACAGTTGGGTTTTCTGCTTCTACAGGGAGGCACAACGAATCGTTCCAGTTGCATGTCATCAACTCCTGGGCATTCTCCTCAAGCTTGGAACTGGGTAACTCAAATTCGGAGACGGGTGAAGACAAGAACAACACTGGATTAGTGGTGGGATTGGTTGTTGGTGCAGGCGCCTTGGTTGCAGCTGGCTTGACTGTGGTATGGTTAGTTTTCAGGAAGAGGCTGAACAGAGGCAAAGACGATGACTATGACAGTGAGGATGTGATCTTAGATGACACCATGGATGATGAATTTGAAAAGGGAACAGGACCCAAAAGGTTCTTGTACAAAGAGTTGTCTCGCTCCACAAATAACTTCAGTGAAGAAGGGAAGCTTGGGGAGGGAGGATTTGGAGGGGTTTACAGAGGTTTCTTGAGTGATCTCAACTCAGATGTGGCCATCAAGAGAGTTTCTAAAGGATCTAAGCAAGGTGTAAAAGAGTACATGTCTGAGGTGAAGATCATCAGTCGACTGCGACACAAGAACTTGGTGCAACTCGTGGGGTGGTGTCACCAACGAAGTGAACTCCTCCTTGTCTATGAGTTCATGCCCAACGGCAGCCTTGACTCTCATCTCTTTGGAACAAAGGGTTTGTTGACATGGGAGGTGAGGTACAATATAGCTCTTGGCTTAGCCTCTGCATTGCTTTATTTGCATGAGCTGTGGGAGCAGTGTGTCATTCACAGAGACATTAAGTCGAGCAATGTGATGTTGGATTCCAACTTCAATGCCAAACTGGGGGACTTCGGGCTGGCCAGGCTCGTAGACCATGGGGAAGGAGCACAGACGACCATGTTGGCTGGCACCATGGGGTACATGGCTCCTGAATGCGTTATAACAGGGAAGGCTAGCAAGGAATCAGATGTGTACAGCTTTGGAGTTGTGGCTCTGGAAATTGCTTGTGGGAGAAGGCCGGTTGATTCCAAGGCTGAAGAAGGAAAAGTACGGTTGTTGGAGTGGGTGTGGGAGTTCTATGGACAAGGGAAGCTTGTTGAAGCAGCAGATTCGAGATTGCTAAATCTGGGTTTTGACGAGAAGCAGTTGGAATGCTTGATGATTGTTGGGTTATGGTGCGCTCACCCAGATTACAACCTCAGACCTTCCATAAGGCAAGCGTTGAATGTTCTTAGTTTTGAAGCTCCATTGCCCGTTCTACCTTCTAAGATGCCTGTGCCCACTTATTTTGCTCCTCCATCACAGATCAGCTTGTTTTCGAATACATCATTTTATGGGGCAACGGGTTCTGAGGGATTCCAAGCCCAATCTTCATCCGATGGCTATACTACCAACTCTTCCGCCATATCAAACACGCCTTCTGCATCCTCTGCAACTTCTACTTCCTTCCTGCAACCACAACCACGTTAAGTGCTTCTAAGGCAGAATGGTTGGTTGAGGTTCTTTCATTAGTCGTTTCTTATCTCGGCAAATTCATTGGATATTTTATTATCATCCAACTTTTCTTTGTTAATATTTAATTCCATTTTTTGAACAAAAGTGAGCGTTTTTTGACCTGTAAAAGCAAGTGTATTTTGAGCCGTGTCAATTTTTGTTTTTTGGGTTGATTTGTTGGGGTTGGGGGCTTGGGGCTATGCAATTTACGAGTTATCAAAATTTGTAAATATAATAAAGATAACTATTTGATAATGAAGCATTCCAATGAAACCTTCTTGGGTAAGGTTTGATGATTTGATCTAGCGCTGATTATGGGCCCGGCTAGGCATCTAGTCGGGCTCTTTTTCTTTTTTTGATAGAACAAGATTGGGGTAGCTCTGCCCCATGCTAAAAACTAGTTTAGGCACCAAAAGTAAGTATTTGTCCTAAGTCTATCCAACAAACTTTTGGGCCTAATATAGGTTTAGGCCATAAATGGGAGTGTTTAAAAATAAGTATTTATTTGGACTATTAAGTACTTATCGGTATTTAGGCAATATGTTCAAAATAAATATTTATTTTTTTAGCTCAAATTTCTAATTTTTTATAAGTGTTTATACATTCAATTTTTTTCTTCCAAAATTGTCCCTTGTTGAATTTTAAATTATCATTTAGAAAATTATCCCTATTTGAATTTTATAAAAATATTTTTATGAAAACACTTATAAGAAAGTATTTTTACAAAAGCACTTTTATAAAAACACTTTTGTGAGAGTACTTTTCTGAAAGCACTTTTATGGCAAGACTTTTATGAAAGCACTTTTACAAATGTACTTTTGTGTTTTATAAAGTACTTTCATAAAAGTACTTAACTTAGTCTAGGTTCCAGACTTTGAACGAATCCAAGGCTAAATCTGAAATTTTGTGGGCTAGGCCAGGCTGGTCTTTAGTAGATTGCTACCAAGTACAATTAATGACCACTGACTAGGCCTCACTTGGCGCATCTTTTGCGTGGGCTGCCGACTGTTTAGAACCCCAGTAACTCAAATTTTGGTCTTTTTTGTTTGGTTGGAAAAAAATCTAGTCACCAATAGATGCTGCCCTAAAAAATGTGTGAAGCCCATTTTGGGAAGCTCCAAATGAAGCTTTTTCAATTTTTTTCATCATATCTTCACACAGAAAGATGTGCCTTAACAAACAGGCCGTTAAGATCCTAATACAAAAGCTCGCATCATCTTTTGACTACTAGGTCTATAGGAAGATCTTTCAAAAAAGACTTGGCAAAAAACACCTTCATTTTTTGTTTATGGGCCATACAACTGGAGTAGGCCCATTTTGGGAAGCTCCAAATGAAGCTTTTTCAATTTTTTTCATCATATCTTCACACAGAAAGATGTGCCTTAACAAACAGGCTGTTAAGATCCTAATACAAAAGCTCGTATCATCTTTTGACTACTAGGTCTATAGGAAGATCTTTCAAAAAAGACTTGGCAAAAAACACCTTCATTTTTTGTTTATGAGCCTTACCTACCAGCTAATAGGTACCTTCTAGTTTTTACAATGATCATTGACTCACATTGAACATGCATGAAAGGGACTTGGATCTGCGACCTACAACTTTTTCCCACATCTCTACCCACAACACATTATAGTTGTGCATTAGGAATATCTCTATTATCGTAGCACATTACAGTTGTGCATTGGGAATATCTCTCTTGTCATTTATTGGAGATGTTCTCAAATGACGGTGGTGTCTTGTGGGTAAGGATGTGGGAAAACTTAGTGGGTAATAGATCTGAGTGGCATGAAACAGCCTTGAAGTAAGGAAATATTGTATTTTGCCGGTATTCATTTCCTTTATCTTCCTAGGCTGATTTTATATATGATATAATAAGAACTTTGGGAAGGTGACAGCTTTTAAAGTTAAAATATTCTTCTTAAGAGATAAGAGTTAAGAGGAAACAAACATGCTCTTAGAGAGAAAGAATGGAAAGCCAAAGGAGATAAAATTGGGGGCAGGGAGGAGAGAGAATTGAAAGTTGAGATAAGTGATTGATTGAAATGGGTACCCATAACCCAACCCACCTAAATACAGCCAATTGGTTATTTGACCGGCCCATTTGTCAATTGTCACCAATTAGAACCAGGAACTGAACTAAATGAGTGGTTTGGGTTGAAATTGAGACTATCTGAGAATTCCTAACACCAACCTCACAGCACTGTACATTGGTAACATCTCAGATATCTTGTCTTTTTATTGAGAGATAGTTTTCAATGCACGACAAGATGTGCTGTAAGGATGGTGTGAAGAGCGTTCTGTGACAAGCATATCTGAATTCATTGAAACTGCACCTTTCAAAAAAAAAAAAAATCATTGAAATTGCAAATTTGTATCCCATTAAAGTGTCCACTCCATGCTGGATTGTTTCTCTAGAGAGCAAACAGAGTTCACATTACCTGTGATTTTGGTTGCAGAACAGTTCAGCGATCTCTCATGAAATGCGAAAACGCATCACATCAGTTGATTTTTCATTTTAAACACCGGCGTGTTCATATTTCGTTGGGGTCACTGAGTTGTTCTGCCACCAAGGTTTCAGATAATGTTATTTCGAGTAAACGATGATTTTCTTTAGTTTATGAATACAAACACCATTCACATTTTAAATCCTTTTTGCATTCATTTTGTTTGTTTTAAATCTGGGCCCATCATTAAATGCTCCAACTATCTTATACTCTAATGTATTAATTTTAATCAAAAAAATATAAAATGCCCCAACTCGGAGTTTGTATCGCAAAGAAACAGAGCATACGGAACAAATGGCTTATGCTGTTCCATAAAAAACTCCGACTGATTAAAAAGAGGAGAAAAAAACGGAACCACCAAATCCAACATACATTCTAATAAAGACCCTGGACCACAAAAACGAGATTTTGCATTAATTACCCAAGAGGGGGGGGGGNGGGGGGGGGGGGTTTCAACAGAACTGTAGGGAGAGGTGAGACTCTCCGGTCTCCAAAGGTCCCTCAACCGCCCATGCATCTAATGAATTACCAGAAACTGTTGCAGTTTCTGGATCATAAAAAGCCAGACACCCATGAAATTGCAGAAGCAGAATACCATTTTCAGTAATAAACAATGGTCTCACAGGCCATCTATGGGATGGAATTAGCATTGATTCCTGAAACGAGAACTGCTTAGTCCATGATTCCTTCACTCCATATTCCTTCATCATCCATATATCAACACGGTGCTCAGGCTCTAACTTATAGCAGTAGTTACAAACCATAAAGAGGCACCCTCCCAAATCCTCTAAAACCATGCCACAATCTTCATCCACAAAGTCTGGTAATGGCACCTTCCCAAACTTCTCGGTCTTAAGATCAAAAGAAACGATCAAGTTGGGTCTGTCTGCTTCATTGCCAATGCCAAGTAATGCTAGCCAATGAAGAGCACAATTGACAGGCTTCCCTTCTAAAAGACCTAGAACATTGAATGGAGGAATTCCATCAACTCGTTTCCAAGAATTCCTTCCTACTGTGTAAACCTTGAACTCATATTCATAAGAGGCACCATCCACATTGTAAACTTTGCAATCCTTACAATCTTGAAATTAATATATATTAATATTTTATATTTATATTTAATTTTTTTTAATACAGGAAAGTAGGAAAATTCCCATATTTATTAGTATAAAATATTTTTAATCATAGATTTAATTTTTGTAGTTTATTTTTTAATAATATCATTGTAATTTATGAAATTTAAAGTTAATTTTTAAGTTTAAATCTTTTAAACAAACAAACTAAACCGAAAATAGATCCAAATCAGTACAACCTTACTTGGTGGATTTACGCTAATGGTCAATCGGTTTCGAGTGACAAATTGCAGACTTGACCAGATCGGTTTGATTGGCGAAACAACCTGCAACTGAATTGAACCAATTATTGAATACTCCTAATTTCAACTAAATTTATAGTCTAATCTCTAATAAATAACAACAGTTTAATCTCCAATAATTATTGAAAATTTATAGCAAACATACACAATAATTGAATATAAGTTTATAATGAAAATATAATAGATATATAATAAAAATACAACAATTACAAAAATATAATAAATACTAAAAGTATACTAAATTAGTCAATAAATAGCGTAATCTCAAATAATAGTTTAATCTCTAATAAATATTAATAAATAAATTATAAAAAATATATAATTACTAAAAATAAATTTATAACAAAAATACGATAAATTAAATTTCAAAAGTTAAATAATAGTTGTTTAATCCCCAATAATTATTGATATTTTTCTATTAAATAAGAAAATAAAAATACATTTATAAATTATTATTAAAATCATATTTATAAAAGAACAATACATATTTATTGAAAGCATATTTAATTATAGTATATATAAATATATAATGAATATACACTATTATTTTAAAATTATTACTAATAAATATAATTTGGGAAAATTCCCTATAGGTACCTTGTACTTTAGGTCGAGTGCCAATTTAGTACCCGTACTTTAAATCATGACAATCTAGTACCCAAACTTTCAATTTGGGACAATTTGGTACCCAACTTTAGATTTCCGTTGGTTAGAGGATAAAAAGTCTTAAATACCCCCAATGCTATTTTGACCAAATAAAATAATTAAAATAACCCACCCAACAATGCAAGTAGGAACCACTGTTCATACTTGCATTTACAAAGACGTCGAGAACTAGCTCCCTCATGCCGGTGGTGTCAGGCGAATGCACCATCTGGAAACAACCTAAAGTACACGGTTTAAAGTACGGGTATTAGTTTCTTTATCAAGAAACTAATTGGATCTCGATAAACTGATACTTCTCTTCCTATTGTTCTTCTTCTTCCTCTGCAAGAATATCTGCTTTGAATTGGAGTTCGATTAATTTTACGTTTTAATTACCTAGTCTACTTTTTTCCCCTTGAAGCTTTTCATGTAGGAGGAGCTCTGCAAACGAAGAAGAAGAGAGCATGGTGTTTTCCAATATTTTCTTCATCCTGATTATCATTTGCTTCAGTGCCGCTGTTGCTGTTTCTAGCCAACATGGACTTAAGTTCAATGGTTCTTCTATTCCTTGATGGTATTGAACTCCCCGATCACCTAAGCTTCAATTCAGTCACAACTTCAGAAAATACAGGGTGCTGTCTCACAAAGACGAAGACTTCTTCGCATAAACCAACAGAAACAACCATTCTAAAGGAAGAAGATGGTGATGGCGACAGAGATAAGATAGTAGAAACTTCATCCAGTAAACCAATGGTGAAGCTCCACCTCAAACACAGATTGATGACTCATGGAGATGAAGCTGGGAAAAAGGAATCAGTATGTCAATCCACCCACAGAAACTTGACCAGAATCCAAACCCTTTTCAGAAGGATTACAGAGAGGATGAACTAGAACACAGTTTCAAGGTTAATAGAGAAGAAGCTGGTAGGGCCGAAGCCTGTGGTTGCACTGGCAGCAGCACCGGAATCTGACACAAGCGGGTCAACCGGAAGACTTGTGGCAACTCTAGAATCCGGTGTCAGCCTTGGGTCAGGCGATTACTTGATGGACGTTTTTGTGGGTACTCCTCCCAAGCATTTCTCTCTGATTCTTGATACTCAACTGGATACAATGTCTTCCCTGCCATGACTACTTCGAGCAGAATGGTCCTTCTGGAATGTCACCTGCCGTGATCCTCGCTGTCAGCTGGTCTCCTCCCCTGATCCCCTACAACCTTGCAAGGCCGATAACCAGTCCTGCCCCTACTTCTACTGGTATGGTGATCTGTCAAACCTGACATCACCAACCGGAGATTTTGCCCTGATGACCTTCACAGTGAACCTGACATCACCAACCGGAAAATCAGAATTCCGGAAAATTGAGAATGTCATGTTCGGATGTAAACACTGGAACAGAGGCCTCTTCCATGGAGTTGTTGGATTGTTGGGACTAGGGAGGGGACCCCTTTGTCGTTTCTCCAATCTTTCTTCTCTTCGCCGGCCTCTCTGTCGTTTCTCCATTCTAATTGTTCTTGTGTAACATTTAACAAGTAACAATCTATTAAGTTGCTGATAATTATATGGACTTTCCCCCTTGCGTCTTCCAACGTGTCGGCATCTTCAAAAACTCCCTCTCCTATTCCATATTCCATATTCCATCACTTCTTCTATGCTTATCATATCATCTTCTGGAAACAGGCAACACAACAAGAATAACTGTTTGGTTTCCGCATTTGTTAGCTGATCACAACTCCCCTTTATACAGGAATACACTTCTTTCTCCATGCCTTTGACGCTTGTAGCTTTCGAGTACTTCTTCAATTCTGTAGCAGTCTGTTTCCATATTTCTATGTCCCCCTTACCACGCAATGCCCTTCTTCCAAGTGTGACGAGTGCTAGGGGTAGACCCCCACATGGCCACATTCTCCAACTAGTTTACTCGCTTCAATTTTGAACTCAGGGGATGATTCAACAATTTCACCTGTGCTCCATCTAAACAAAGCCCATGCCTCTTGCTTAGCATGGCATACATTTAAGTCTCTCGTGGCAACTAGAATCTTACAACCTGTGTGCTCGCTTCCATAAGGAATTCCTACAAGAGATAAGTCTAGTCTCTCCCATAGGTCATCCAGGATTACTAGGACACTCTTCACTTTCATCAGCCTTGTACACAGCTTAGTTGCTCTTGTTTCTGTGCCGTCTTCTTCTTTGAACTCTAAACCTAGCATTCCAGCAATATGCCCTTGAATATTTCTCAAATTTGGAGTTTGGGAGGCGGTTGCCATCACAACACTGTCAAAAATTTTCTCTTCTGCAGCTTGCTTGCGAACTTGTTTTATTAGGGTACTCTTGCCAATCCCTGCCATACCGTGTATCCCGATCACGTTGACTCTCTCATCCTTAACGCCTCCATGAGTTTATCCACATCTAATCTCCTGGATTCAATGGGCATGATATCTCCAATCGCACTTGTGGAAAAACTAGGTACAGATGAAGGAAGTGAGACGTTGTCAGGCGGTGGCGCTTTCTCCATAAGCTGGGTAGCTTCTTTTAACTTCTTTTAATTAGCTTGTTTACCTCGAACATAACGAGCATGACGACATCCATCCAAACATTTGTTGTTATTCTGCGAAGACCCATCATCAGGAAACCACCTTCTCACTTCTTCTTCAATCGTTTTTACACTTCTCATCCAATTCCCCACTGCTTCTTGGATTTCCTCTCCTCTTTTATCAGCTGCATCATCTGTATCCCTCTTTTTTGCCATTAATTCTTTTTGTAACAAATAAAATAACCGATATGCTTTCCCACAGGCTCTATTACATACTTACCCACTTCAGTAATGGGTTTAACCACAATACTCAGGATCATCCACAGAGACGCCATTTTTTTTTTTTTTTTTTAATTTCAAGAACCAGAAACAATCCAAAGAAACGAGAATTGAAAGCGATGAAAATATTTTTTCCTCTTTTTTTGGGGTCTTTTCTCTTCTAATTTTTAAAACTGTAGATAACAACTAAAGTTTTAACTGAAAAGTAGAGCAGTAGAGGATCTCTGTTATTAATGAAAAGGGAGGCTTATGGGTGTACTTATCTGTTCTCTCTATGGAGTCCTGCTCCAGTTGCCAGCCTCTCTGATTCGACTCAACTGATGATCTCCTGCCTTTTTGGCCGTCTGAGATGAAGCAATGATATGTGAAGGTTCTGTTGGCACACAGATAACTGGGAATTTAAGAAGTGATGAACGAAATATGCAAGTAATGAAACCAACTTATCTAATAACTATTCTCGAATTACTTGTCGAGATACACAGTCAACTTCCTAGTAAAGTTTTGTGTGTTCTTGTATTTCTCTTGAAGTTAAAAGAAGGATTAAAAAGTATTAATACAGTTGATTTCTTGGTAATCATATTCAATGATAAAAATCAATACTGAGCGCTTCTTAAATAAAAATTTATAATAATTATGGGTGTTTTCCCTTTTCAGACGTGGGATGTGAGTCCGGATTAGCCTTGACTTAGATGGCTCTGTTTGGGGCTGTTTAACCAATAAGAACACCCCACGTCAGCCATGTGGGAGTGAGGCAATATAAACTTGATGCTGACGTGGGGCGTTATTATTGGCAAAGCACTCTTAATTGAGCCAGATGAATGAATTGCAGACGGGCTTTCATCAAAAAACAGGCAGGATGCATGTGGATACCGGAAGAGTGTCTATTAATTGTATTAATTAATCCAAAGTTCCAAACTTCTTATTTTAGTTTGGGTTTATAGAACCTCTTCTTTTCTCTGTTAATTCTGGCACTTGGCAGCTGCAATTTTGAGCAGGTTTTCTTTAATATTTTATCCATACAACAGGTTTTATTTTGCCCTCTTGTATTTTGTGTGCTAAATACTAAGGCCAACAAAAAATGGCCGTGATAGCACAATCAATTCATGTATAATTCTGTGATTCCTAATAACCATGTATTGGATAATCCTTGCTTAATTTCTACAAAAGATCAATTTTTACTAAATCCTTGAGTTTATAATAACAAGGTAAACATACAATGAATTCATGCAACTCTCAGTTTTCTTTACACTAGACAAACTGCAACCCATGAAAAGACAAGTTCAATCCAATTTTGCCTTGTAGTTATTTGTTCTTACCATGCTTTTAGGCCAAAGATGATTGTTTACTAATACATAAAATGCTGTATGTTGTTTTCTGTCCATCAACAATTGACTTTTATTTTTAATACAAAAACACCGTTTGTTATAAGGAAAATGCCCATATATAGGATAAACACCCACGTAACCAAACACTATCTAAATAAAATGTTTTCTTTTTTTTAAATATTATCAACTTCTTGCTTGGGTGGCTAACCTAACTGCCTCTAGTTATTATTTATGGTTAGATATTAATTGGATTTTATTTTAATCTAAAGGGACTCAGTTTCTTTCTAACTCTATTAAAATTATCAAGTTGTTTTAAGGTTGTACGCAATGAAGAGTGGTTGATATAAATCTACGTAATTATATTTAAACATTTCTAACATAAGGATGAATTATATTTATAAACCCAAATGAGTGAGTCTTCTTAAGGCATTAATATTTAAAGATGTAGCCATGACAATTGTCGGAAATGGGACATCCAAAACGAATCATAATAACCAGTTAATTAACCAATTTTTTCTAAACAATAGAAAAAATATAAAAGAAATAGAGGAAAATTCCCAAAAACTGTGAGGTTAGTCATTTTCATTAGTAGTCTGTTAATTATCTATACCACATGATGATATGTTAGTCATTGTTTATCATCTTCTTCTTCAAGAATCAAGATAGTCGAAACTTTCAAGCCCACAACAGATAATGAAACAAACTGAGAAGATCGGTTGACACCACCATATTTGGGCATTTCGATGGTCGATAAAGAAAACTAAATGACACCCAAAGGGCATTTATGTCCTTTCACATGCCTTTTAACGGCAGCTAATGACTTTAAACTAAATTGAGACATTTTAGGAGTTCAGATACTAGATTGATACATTTTGAAATTCGGATATCAAAGTGAAACTAGGCTCCAAATACAAAATACTATTATGCAATTTGCCCATATTATAAATGGCTCTTCTAATAAACACGAATAAATTTGTAATGGAATCGCAAAAATAGCATCTCATATCCAACAATCTTAGGTTGGTTAGTTGTCCCAACTCGCTACACAGCAGATGAAGTGTCCGGACGAAGTTGGCCAAGATAATAATGGGGGATCGTATTTAGGATCGTCCAAAACTCTAACTTTTGGCATTCCTTCAAAGAACGTATTTAGGATCGTCATCATTTGGGGCAATACTTGGATCCTACCCAGTCAGAGTAGGACATGCATTTTCAGCATTAATTTTAAGGGTTTAAAACTCGGGATTCAGATATGAAAATCAAGACGTGGTTGAAGGCTTTGATCGGACCATGGTAGGAGACTAGGAGCCAAGTAAAGCCCCATCATTTGCCCCTCCAGATATCACAATTGGATTGCACCAATAAGGCGGTCTGGAGTTTTGAATACTAGCTTCAACTGGCTGGGGAGTTCCTTTTATCTGATTGTGCATGAGTGAGATTCTTCTCATTCTAATATGCATCATCTTTCGATTCCCTTTGCGGTCATGCCATGCAACCAATCTTTTTTCTTTTCTCTTGCTCTTACTATTGATGATGATGATGCAATGGATTTAATGCCCATATCACAGACCACATCATGAGAATGCATTCTCACGTAGCCAATATTTATTGACATGCATCACGTAGCCAATCCAACTGTCTTGTATCTTGTAGTATAGGTGTACAACAAGTAGTGAAAGACACAATGAAGTAACGAGTTAGAGACATAGCAAGGTACAACAAGTAGTGAAAAGAGGCTAAAAAAATGATGAAAAGTAGGAGTTGGGATCTTGGACCTGAATTTGTGAACCCAAAAAAATGTATTGAGTAAGAACTCGTCAATGGGTTTCATCCATGTGTATTCTTGTGCTCAAAATCTATATGGTTATATCTGTTTAGCAGTGAGGTTTGATATGTTGAACATGAATTGCATGTACAGTACTTCAACACTTTGGTTTGATTTAAAATTTTGTATGTTTTTAACATTCTTGGTGCTTCCTCTTTTGTAAATTTGAAAGGTGTGGTATATATTTGATTGTTTAAAGAAAAATGAAGGGCAAAATTGACATTTCCACCAAGGTTGAAAGGATATTTTTTTACCACAAAAGGGTATTTTTGGAATTTAAAAATATTATATAAGTGACAAGGCATCACATGTGAGCAGATTGTAACAGTGTGCTAACAACAAAGGAAAAAATTTTCAAATATCTGAAACTTAAGGGTACTTTAAGTAATTTTTCAAATATTAGGGTAAGTTTTAGTCTATTTGCTAAACTATAGGTGTAGTTTAAGTATTAAACCCTAAATAGTAAATATTTTAAAAAAGATATAACACAAAAAATGAGAAAGTACTGCAAATATACAATGATGGAATAGAATTAAAAACACATTGTTCTAAAATCAATTAGATATGTATTTCCCTCCCAATCCAACAAGTCAATATGAGATTCATAAATAATAATAATAATAATAATAATATAACAACCTTAATAGAATTTATAAAAAAATGAGCATGCCTTTAATATTATATTTTCATAATAATAAAGAAATGTGTAAAAATGAGATTTATTTCTATTAAAGATGAAAGTGACTAAAAATAAAAGAAATCAATGTCTTACCCATGTCCTATTAACCTGGATAAATAGGTCAACAAATCAACCAATAAGGTTATGTGGTTGTTAACTATGTTTTTTTTTTTTTTTTTTTTTTTGTAATGGTTACATTCATAATTCATGCATAATTTTGTATTGGTGGTGGATTAATTAAATTTGATTGTTTGGTTCAACCACAAGTTAAAAACACAAAAGGCTACGTTTTTAAATTTGAAAGCAACCAATCAACGTGTACGCCATGCTTTGATTACTTGTCTTTATTGGCACGTGATCTATTGTGAAAACAAGTCTATGAATCTAGTTGTATAATCAATCACAAGTGAACATATTGTTGTTTTGTACAACAATAGAATGATGATGGTGATACATCATCATATCTTTATTTTATACAACAAATTGGCCAAATAAAATTACCACATGCACCACCATTTGATATGATGTTGCATCATCATCACCTAGCTATTAAATGCATTTATATTACTATTAAAATTATGAATGAGGTCCCAAACATTTGTACTTTTTCTTAATTAAAATACCCTATTTTTGAATTTGAATTTTCTTAATTAAAATATAATTTGCATTGTGATGTTTTAGTTATTCCCTCTCATAAAAATATATATTTAAGGTATTAGCTCTCAATTTCCCTTACTAAATTCTATATATAAAGCATTTTTATTTATTACTATTTAATTTCACTAATTTTCATTGAAAAAGATCATTAATTATATTTATAATCTATATTTTTGGTGCTATAAAAACTTGTGTTTTTAGAATTACATAGAAATGAAATTGTATTTTCATGTAGGTGGTAGGTTGGCAGTTTAACAAAGAAGGTCATTTGATTGTTGATCAATCCATTAAAAAGATTTGAAGCAAATTAAGTATTTAGGTTGGAAAGCAACAAATCTGCTAGGATATCATGCTTTAATTAATTATTTTTACATTGGCTTTAATTTTATTATTGATGTTGTTGTTGTTATTGTCATCATCGTTTGAACTTGTCATGTGCAATAGTAGAAGTACTAGTAGTAATAATAGTAATGCAACATAAACGAACATTAGTAAAATGATGATGATGCATCAACATCCTATTTTGTAGAATAAATTGGTAAAATGAAATTGCTATGTGCATCATCAGTTGATATATATGAGAATCATCACCTAATACATGCAACTATACCACCATTAAAAATATGATTGGGGTTCCAGATTTTTGGGCTTTTATTGACTAAAATATTCTATTTTTGAATTTATCCCTTTCTATTATTAACAGAAAATATAATTTGTATTGTCACTTTTTAGTTCATCTTACTCATTAAAACCTATATTTAAGGTATTAACTTTCAATCATAACCCATTAAACTTATATAAGTTTTTAAAATGACTTATAAATTAAATAGTATTTTCATATAGGAGGCGAGTTAGTGTGTATCAGCCAACCGAGTCAAATCAATCAACCTATGATGTCACAATTAACTAAAATTAAAACAATAGATAAAATACATAAATTTACACGAAAAATTACAGAAATTTTAAAGTGAAAAATTGACCATATATTTGATACTCTAAATTCATTAAGTCGTATAAATAAGAAATATTTTATTAATTATGAAAATAGAATACAGATTCTAGAATTGCCTTCAAAACAAAACTTTTTTTGTTTGAGCGACAAGTTAGTGATTTAACTATTTGGGTCAAAACATGATGTCATAATTAAATAATAAATTTTATTAATAGATAATAATATACAGTATTATGTAAAAATATACAAAATTAGGGAACATTCATCATATTAAAAAATAAAAGTCATAAACAAAAAATTATTTTTATTAATGATAGAAATGAAATATAAAATTTAAATTGACATAGGAAAGAAACCATTTTCCATGCAAGTCTATTGCATTAACTCATGATGTAATTAAATAATAAAAATTTAAAACTAAACATATATATATATATATATATATATATATATATATATAATTACAAAAAATGCAAAAATTTTGTAGAGAAACCTGGGTACATCACTAATATCATATATTCTTCATATAAAACAAAAATAAGTATAATAAATATTGAAAATACAAAATTAAAAAACTTAACAATTTTGAAAATATATAGGAATAAGAAAATACAAAAATTAAAATTATTTGAGTCAAATGAGTTAAACCATGATGGCATAATTAAATTTAAAAAATTGAAATTACATAGTAATACAAAAAGGTTATAGAAATAATTAGAGAATTGGTAGAAATTTTGTGAACATCTCTAGATATGTAAAATCATGTGTGCAGAACTTTTGACAATTGATACTCTATTTTTTATTTTTTTTTATTTTGATAAATTCATATATGTGTATATCTTTTTTCTTTCTGTTGGTAAATACAACAAAATGAAAAACTACCTATGTTTGTCTAACAGATTCTCCAACCAAGGAGGTCCAAATGTTGCACATCCATTCCAACACTCATTTCTTGAGCAATAGGTAGAAATAAAGTGACATACTTGGTTAGCAATCCTACTAATCCATCTAAAGGAGATTGAATGAAACTTGGATAATAAGGCCTTGATGCCAAAAATGATTGGAAGGGCTTCATGTCTAATATGAAAGACTTGAGAATTGGGAAGCACGATTAGATCTTTGGAGTTAGACTTAACAACCAAAGAAGTAATTCCACAATTAATGACTTAAGCCAGATGCCTTCTAAGGGCAAGCACTTCCAAAGTGAGAACTAAAGAGGGCAAGCTCTAGAACCTCTAACACAAATCATATCTCATGATGAGGAATGAAGGATAAAAGGCAATCAAAGCTCTAGAGTTGGTACTAAGAGAAGCTTCTGCATTCAATTTAACAAAACCACAAGGGGGATGCATCTTGGCCGTAAATTGATGTCAAATTCATGGGAAGGATGTAATTTATAGGGGGGGGGGGATCTACTAGTAGACTATGGAGGGTTGGAATTCAGAATTCTACATTGAGTTGTAGTGTACTTAACCCTAAAGAAAATTGGATGACACTCAAAGGGAATTTGCCCTTTTACATTCCACTTAATGGTGGTTAATGATTTTGTACTAAATTGGCATATTTTGAAAGTTCAGGTATTGGATTGGCACGTTTTAGAAGTTTAGATGCTGAATTGGTACATTTTGAAGTTCAGAGACCAAAGTAAGACTAGCCCAAAATAGGGTACTTATATACAATTTTCCCTTTTTTTTCTGTTTTGTTTTGAAAAAATTTCATTATCGTTGAGTTATAGGGAAAGGTGGACTACCTCCCCATATTATACTTTAGATAATAGTTAATAAAATTTTATGATGACATCCCTCCACCTGAGTAAACCCAACTCCCAAGTGTATACAGGATCAATGTTTTTTAATTTTTTTTTTTATGAAATTGGAGATTACCATTCATTTAGAAAGTTTTTGTACTAAGCTACCAAAAAATAGGAGGGGTATGTACAAAACAAACCTCCTTATCCCCTCTTTGGGCCCATTTTGCAATTTCATGGGCTAACGAGTTTTTTTTTTCTCTAGAGATGTAATTAAAAAATGCCTTTACTTGGGCTGAACAGAACAAAATATGGTTCACCACTTTCTCTAGAGATGTAATTAAAAAGTCTTTTTTATCTTTTTAATTACCAAGGAAAGCCAACATCGCAGTAACAGTCTCCTGGATTGAAGCACCAACCAAATTCAAAACGTAAGGCATAGGAGAGGCAAACCAAATTGCTCTTGCAAACGAATAGTTAAAGAAAAAAAAGGGTGAAACACCGATTCAATCTCAGTTTTACAGAAAACACAAGAAGAAGAAACAGAAAACCCCTGAGTCTCCAAAGGAAAATTTTATACCTAGGAAGAATAGGCGAAAACCAAACTTAATTTTATTAGAGACAAGAAGTTAAGAGTTTAACACTAGAGTGCGTTGGGCCGTTAAGTAGTGGACAGCTAACGGCGTTAACGCTAGTAATTTTTCGAAACGCAGATGTGGTCACCTGTGATTGGAAGGTTCATCCAGTGCACCCACGGGTGCACAGAATGTGGACTCGCTGACCTCTTATAAAAGGAACCTCTCTTTCCGAGGGTCCAGAAGAATTTGGCGTTGCTGACCTGGGTCCTAAAAATGTGAGTCTGGTTAATCATCAAGGTCCAGTGTTGGTCGTCAAAATGTTACTCTAAAGTCTCTACATTCCAAGTCCTATCCCCATTCATAAAGTCTGCAAGGGTCATTTGAGCTTGTTTAGCTTAGGGTCAGAATTTTTAGATCCAAAGTACAATTAGGGTAGCTTAGAATTGATGTCAATTCACAGGCAGATATTAATGTATAGAATAAGGGTTTTTGACATTTTAAATGCCTATTTTTCTACAATAAAATTCAGAAATCTACATTAGGCCTGTCCGTGCTTTTCTGCCACAAAACCCCTCCTTTCTTATTCAAGAGTTGCTCCAAACAGTAATCTCTATAGTGGGCCTCACCTTATAGCCCAGGAATGGGAAGATTTCCACCAAAGCCTTGGCTAAATTTTTCCAAAAACTGGAGGAGCTCTTACTAATTTTCTGTGGGAAGTGATTCTTGCTCATCCAACGCTTGGTTTTTAAGAGCTGCACCGAGAGGGAACTTTCCTTGTTTAAGAAAGACCAGGCTACCTTCCATGTTTCCACAACAAATTCCTTCGAATTTTGTCCACTTTAGCTCGAAGCATAAACATAGACATGAGATGGTTTGGGACAACTTGGATGACAGTTTTAGTGAAGATTAGTTTTCCCACCTGAGAAAGATTTGTAGCCTTCCAATTATTTAGTTTGATCTCCCAAGTGATCCGCTCTATCTCCTCGCCAATTCCCTCGACTTTGCCAAAATTTGCAATTATGTTGCATATCAACGTTTATGAATCATTGGGCATTCTCGCCTCCCGACATCAAAAATAATAAATAAAAAAAAAATCCTTTATCTAGAATCTAGATGGTTGTGACTTGTCCCAGTACCAGAATCTTTGCTCTTTTTACACGTGTAAGTGAAAACGTGGCCTTGATAATACCTAAACTACCCTCACGATATATTTTAAATACCACAGAAAGCAAAACAGAACTTAACGAATAACGACCGGTAAGAGATTGTCCGTTCCCGCCAACATAAATCCTCGTGGAGTTGACTACATACAACAGAGACGAGAAGCTTTGAAGACACTACTGCACGAATAGGCGAATAAAGTGTCAAAAGAATAAAAAATAGAGTAAAGGAGGTCTGGATCTGGACTAGTTAAGTCCAAAACCTACGTGTCTCTTGCAACAATTTGCAAGCTTTGACTCCAAATCCTCAGAATGAAGATGCAAACTTATCTTCTTCACCGCACAAACCAAACTTAGCAATCCAACCGGATGACAGGACTAGAACTCTACACAGCTCCACCAGCACCGCCTCCGCCTCCTTTGCCGCCGGCGCCGAGGCGGAAGGGTGCCGGCATTAGGGCATGGCTCGTTGTGTCTGAATCTGGACAGTCTCACTTGGAGGAGGTTGGAAAGCATTCCATCATGCGACGGACTGGACTCCCGGCGCGTGATTTGAGGATTCTTGATCCTGCGCTTTCGTACCCCTCGACTATACTTGGGAGAGAGAGGGCGATTGTTGTGAATTTGGAGCATATCAAGGCGATTATCACTGCGACGGAGGTGTTGGTGCTGAACTCGCAGAATCCGGCCGTTGCTCCTTTCGTCGGTGATCTTGAATCCCGTCTTGCCAACTTCAATGCGGCACATCTGGGGGTGAGTTTTTTCTTTCTTTTTTCTTTTTTCTTTTTTTTTTTCTGGAGTGTATTGTTTCTCAATTCTATGGAATTTGTTCAATTTGGTTTTGGCAGAAAATTGTTCTCCTTTGGTTAATTCTAGATTTTTTTTTTAATTTTTTTTTTTCTGTGGACTCAATTAAATTTCTGTAAGAAGGCAGTGATGCTGAGTTGGAAGTTTCACAGATGGATGCAGACGACTCGCCCACTATTTCTGCTTCCCATAATTCTTCTCAACAGCCCTATGACAATGCTAAACGTACAGAAGTCATTCCAATAGATGGTAGTGACGGTCCCCTGCGTACAGAGGACATGCCAAAAGTGGATGGCCCGAAGGTGTTGCCTTTTGAGTTCAAGGCACTTGAAGCTTGCCTTGAATCTACTTGCAGGTGCCTAGAATCCGAGGTATATACTACACTTCTTTAATAAGTATTGTTTCTTCACAATTTCCACTGGTCTTCCCTTTGAATTGACAAGTAAGAACAGAAAGCTAAGACTTCTTTCTTCCGTCCTTTTTAATGTTGAATACCAATTACTTCTGAAACTTCTTCCCTCAAGGTCTTACTACAGTTATCTGTTTGATACCATATAAACCATAGCTGTAGTTGACTAGTTTTGTGCTGAAAGCATCAGGTGGAAACCTGCCATTGTAATATTTTGAACTTGAAGAAACAAGGAAGTATTTAAATAGACTCTTATTGATTTTTTTCTCTTGTCTTTTGCTTAGACTCTGAAAAATATACAAACTCTAATTGCTTTTTAAGTTCAACTTATTGTGAATATTCTAACCATCACATATATCATGTACCTATGTACCAATTATTGATTCTTTAACCAAAGTAAGTAAAAAACAATATGCAAAATATTATGTGCAGAAGTTCATTAAGCAGTACTAAAATTTGTAGGCATGTCATATTAGTAGAAAACTAGTTTTACAAGTGATACAGATACATTCATTAAGAGTCCATGAGTTGTATAATATTCAATAAAATGTTTCTAGATGTTCCTTTGACATGTCTATGATTCTTTTAGAGTTCTTTGTATATGCGTGTTGGAACTGTTCTTATGGTTGTGAATGGGAACGGAATTGTAAAGATGGGCTCAGGTTCAATATGACATTGGTTAAAAAAAAGATGTGTTCAAGATATATAGTGTGAGCTTGTCTTATACTACCAATCCTTGGCCCAGATAAAGGAGTAATGTTCTGTCAGGTTGACAGCTGGTACTAAAACTTTTACGAAACTCTTATGGTCATGGATCCTGAATTGTCTTTTTCTGTTCATGCATCATACTAGGTCATTTCTTGGAAGTGACACATTATACCTCAACCTGAGTGTGATGAGAAGAATGCAATGGCAAGACATGATTCATGGAATAGCCACCATATCATTAGCTCCTTCTACAGTTTAGAGACCCCAGTTTGTGTGTTCCTCTGAAGTTTGAAACCAATATCACCTTCTGTCAACATTTAATGCTTTTTGTTACCAAAAAAGAGGAAAGAAAATCAAATATAGGAAAATTGAATTTAGAGATTTACTACAGGGATTATAGCTTTGCAAGCGATTGAATTTGAGCAGAATTATGGTGGAGGGTGACTCCTGAATTTTAACAGGATGGCTTAAACAGGGGGCACAAGGCAAGTGGCAGGCATACTGTGAGCGAAACTAAAAATCTAGTTAGAGAGTTGGGTGTCGTTTGGAATTGGACTAACGGATCTGTTAACATGGTAGCTGACTTAACTTGCAAGGCTAGGAGTCATCAGGGAAGCTCTGATTTGGGGAGTAATCATGTAAGGGGAGGTTCATGCAATTTGGGTTTTGGTAGCTTATGCTAGCCTAATCCTTGTATATATTGTAATTATTCTGTACAGATTTCAATAAATATTACTGTTAACCTATAAAAATAAATAATAAAGGAAAACTCATAATGCTGGAATGGTGATCATCAAGAGTCCTCAATGAAGTAAAGTGGAATTTGGCTTAAGCATGACATTTTGGGAATAACTCAACAAGCTGAGGTGTTTTCTTAATTGTTATCTGGTTTGATATATTAGAGCACTCATGGGTTTACCGGGGCAGAGCTGGAACCTAGAGATAAATATCTGTGTAGTTAAACTGAAGCCAAATAAGCTTTAGCAAAAGAATGACAGCTTAGTTCATCAAGTAGGAGAAAATATGCCAAGACAAGAACTCTTAGGTTGAGTTATAGTTGTATTTTGTTGTAGGCAGGTTAATTGGATTGGAATTTGTATCAATGGTTACTAACTATGCAAGTTGGCAGATTTCAAGGATGACTAAGCATTCTGACCTTGATTTTTTTTTTTTAATTCCTGAATGTAATATTTTGTCTTAATTAAGTAATATTAATTAGTTCTAAGTTTGTTTATGCTGTATGGATCAGTTACGTTGTTTTAAACTATTTGTTTATGTATATTGGAACAGACTTCTACATTGGAACAAGAGGCATATCCTGCTTTAGATGAATTGACTTCTAAGATCAGCACACTTAATCTCCAGCGTGTTAGACATATAAAGAATCGCCTTGTTGCATTATCTGGGAGAGTCCAGAAGGTGAGATTTATACAGACATACACACAGACATGTATGTCAACATCTGTTTTGTAGTTTGGAGTAATTCCAGTCCCAAAAATGAATTATAAGCATATGGATAGTTCACAATTTTTCTTCCTCTTTGTCCATGAACATTAATTGTTTGACTTCACGGCATGAGAAAAGGACAATACACTCACATTCTGGAAGCTCCTCCTTTTTTTTTTTTTTCGTTTTGGTCAAGGACGTGTATCAATACTATATTTTTATCAAGATGAAAGGTTATGAGTATGATATTTGAGAACTCCAAAAGAAATGTGAAGGGAAATTCTGGTTACAATAACTTTACCATTCTGGTTGGTCTTGAGAACTACTAGGTGAGAACATCTGAAGCAATTATGCTCTATGCCTTGCATAGAATGCTCCTGTAAAGGCATATGATTCTTACACTGACAGGGCTTATGGAGTTATGAATTCAATTGATTTGTTCAATTATGTATCTTCTGGATCTTGATTTTATCAAAGATCCTTTTGATTTGAAGACACCAAATTCTGTTTGTATCCAATGAAAGAACACAGGGTCCGATTAAGTTTGTATATTCCCTTGTTAGCTTTAGAGCTTGATGTCTGGTTTAAAATCTATTACTTCTGAGATCATTAATTCAACACTCAAAACAATTTAGCTAAGACTTAAAAGGTTATTCCTAACAATTAAACATATATAAGATGCCTTTAGAAATGGATGCCAGTGTATATATATATCAAACTGGTATGGAAGATGCCTTTAATAACTTCCTCACAAAGGGGATTATTTCAGACACATAATTAGGACTTTGAGCTGGAACTTCTCCCATTTGTAGAGGATGAAAAGACTAACATGTACAATACTTTTGGTTCCCAAACTATATTGTCACTTGTAAGATTCCTAAGCCATTTAGATCTCTTCCCAATAAACCAACTAGAAAACCTATTCCCATATATGGGTTTGACCCAAGTAATCATCTCTTTAGTTTACATCAAAGTACTAAAGTTTTCTTATTTTTGCCATTTCGTCCTTTTTGTGCCAAACGATTTCTGATTGCTCTTTGGATTGCTCTCATATTTCAAAGACCCTTGATCTACAACATTTGGTTCAACATAAGTTGGTAAACCTGAGGTACACTAATGAAAATGAGGTATCATCGTGGGTTTTTTCTAAGCTTCTTTCTTTCAGGAAGTTTCTAGGGGTTTCTTTCAAAGGCATGGACGAGGAGACAAAAGCTCTGTTGGTGGTAATTGAAAGTAAACACTTGATGGAAAAAGGGAGAAGAACAAGAGGTAATCCAAAGAGCTTCTTCGTCTGACTTGGGGTTTAAACGACTATGTTGGGAGTGGAAATTGAAACAATAGAGCTTTTAGATGATATTCCATGGAGAATTTAAGATTAATTTCTTGGAATGTTAGTGGTCTTGGCTTTGGTTGAAGGAGAATGGTGGTTTCGATTTTTTTTGAAGGAAAGGAAGTCAAACATTCTTTTATTACAAGAAACTAAACTCCAGAATTTCATTTTCAGAGAAGTGAGAAGTTTTTGGTGTTTTGGTCCTTGCGACACTATCTAACCATTCTAGTGGTTAACATGGTTAGTGGGATTGCTCTTCTTTTGAACTCGAGTTGCTTCAAGCTTTTGAACCAAGTAGTTGGAAAGTTTTCAAATTCAGTAAATCTCCTTTAGATCCCTTTCAACTTTTCTCTTTCAATGACAGGTGTGTATGGACCCAGGCTCTAGCTTAAAAGAAGTGTTTAGGATGGGAGATGCTCTCCCCTTGCTTACAAGTTTAGACAATTCACGTTGGACAATGCAATTGAATACTTTAAGAACATCTTGAGTACATTCTTTGAAAATCAAGGGACTTTACACTAATCCTCTTGTAGTTACACTCCACAACAGAATGGGGTAGCAGAGAGGAAGAATAACATCTTATGGAGACATCCCATGCTTTATCGTTTCAGCACAAGGTTCCCAAGAAGTATTTGTCTCATGCAGTGCTCACTGCATCATATTTGATAAATAGGATGCCATCTGGGATACTTGGGTTGAAAACCCCTTTCTCTATTCTTTGTCCTAATGGTCCCGTGTTTTCTTTACCGCCAAAAGTCTTTGGTTGTGTCCATTTCATTCATGTTAAGGATCCAAAAAGAACTAAGTTGGATGAAAGGGCAATTTGGGGAGTTTTTTTGTGTTATTCACTCACACAAAAACGATACAAGTGCTTTGGTCTGCATACAAAGAGGAAATTTATCACCAAGGATGTTACCTTTTGTGAGTCATAGTCTTTCTTTGAACCTTCCCAGAATCCTCTTAAGGGGGAGAATTGTGGGGTGGAAGAGAATTCCTCTGAAGTTAATCCGTTTGTTTATGCTCCCATCGTGTCTTCTTCCCTTCCATCTTCTCCTCTTGCTCCTTAGTGTTTTGATCATGGCCCTTGTCCTAACTCACAAACCTAAGATTATTAGACTGCTCCTGCTCCCACTATTCAAGATGATGAAGTGGCTCCTACTACAGAAGTTGACAAGATGGTTGAGAGGGAGATGGGTGTGTATTGGAGGAAAAGGAAGAGAGGTGCATTAGTTGATGACTACAACCAAATAGATATGCCTTTGAAGCTGGACAAGGTAATATCCTTGTTACTTCTGACTCAAAATTGAATCTTCCCATTGCTTTGTGGAAACCCACTCGGTCTTGTACTCTTCACCCTATAAATAAGTTTGTTTCTTATTCTCATTTTGTCCCCAACATATTATTCCTTTGTTTCTGCCTTGTCTTCCATTTCCACTCCTAGGTACTAAGAGGCAGTTGGTGACCCTAAATGGAGGGAAGCAATGGATGAAGAAATGAGAGAATTATTAAAGGCGCTAGTACTTGGGAAGTGATGGATCTACTAGTTGGAAAGAGCACTATTGAGTGTAAATGGGTGTACGCTGTGAAACATAATGCTGATGGATTAGTAGAGAGATATAAAGCAAAGTTGGTGGTAAAGGGGTTTACACAGGAGGGCATTGACTATACAAAGACCTTTGCTCCAGTTGCCAAGTTGAACACCATATGGGTGTTACTGTTCTAGCAGCTAACTACAGCTGGGAATTGCAGCACTTAGATGTCAAGATTGCCTTTTCGAATGAAGATCTTCAAGAGGAGGTTTATATGGATCCTCCACAGGGGTATAACATGAATGGAAACGTATACAGCTTGAGGAGAACCTTGTATGGACTTAAGCAATCACCTAGGGCCGATCACACACTATTCTATAGAAAAAGAGGAGAGAAACTGTGGAAAATAAAGAGGAAGAGAAGAAGAAATAAAGGGGGAGAGAAGAAGAAATAAAGAGGGAGAGAAGAAGAAAAACTTCTGTATTGATAATGTGTTGATAAAACATGTTGAGCATACAACTTAAATAAGAAAAGATAGGAGAGACAAACTCCTAGAATCTCTCTCAATTAGGGATTGATTAAATCTTTCCCTTAATCCTAGGATATGACTTTCCTAATTTTATTCAAATCTAATCTATCCTAAATTTATTCAAATCTGTAATCAATCAATCAAATCAAAGCTTTCTAAATTTGCAGCAAATCATATCTTTCTTAATTTTCCGCAAATCATATCTTGCCGACAGAAACTATCAGCATTGATTTCTTATGTGGATGACATGGTGGTGATAGGAAATGACTCAAAAAGAGATCAAAAGACTTAAGAAGCTTTTGGTCTTTGAGTTTGAGATAAAAGACTTGAGACCTCTAAGGTACTTCTTGGGAATAGAGGTTTTCTTCACAAACCAGAATTTTCATCCCAGATGTTGAGATTCCATAACTTTTATGTTTTCTTCACAAACCAGAATTTTCATCCTTTTGTACAAGATGTACTTTGAGCCCTAGAAAACTTGGTTGGCCCCTAGAACTATCCATTCAAACTCTATCTACAAAACTTCATTGAAAATTTTCAATCCTTGATCTATTTTTCTGATTTCAGATTTCTTCACTGTTTTTGGACAAATATGCAACTCTTGCAATCAAACCTTGTAAACCCTTCCTATTAACCTATCTATACATATAGTCCTAAAATCATACTTAAATCCTTCCTAACCCACCATTATCCTCCTAGATTCATCCTTCAGTAATTCAGTTCAGTCCTCCATTAATTGGTTTAGTTGGTCCTATATCACTCGGCCTGGATATGTTTCTCTTTTGTTCACTTCTAAAATTGAAAAATTTCACATTCGCATGCATCTTTTTGTGCCAAACCATTTCTGATTGCTCTCACATTTGGGCAACCCATAAATTTTCATAACCTTTCATCCCACCAAATATTATCTCAAAGTTCCATCCAGAACCCTAGATTCCATAGTTTTAAGATTTTCTTCACAAAGTAGAGATTTTGTCTTTTGTGCAAGACATATTATTGGCCCTTGTAAATTTGTTAAGACCTTTATAGTTATCCACCCTACCTACAAAATTTCATTAAAAAATTCCAGTCCTGCTATTTTCTTTATTTTGAAGTTTTTATCAATCAAAATTTAAAAAAAAAAGAAGTTTTTCATAATCTTGGGACAAGTTTGCAATTCTTGCAGTCAAGCCCCAAGACCCTACTAACCTAACCAATCTCTACTTTGCCTTAAAATCACCTCTTAAACCCTTCTTAGCCCATCATTGCCCGCCAAGATGCATTCATGGGCCATTCCATTCCTACATCAATTTTTATCAGAGCAGTCAGTCTTACATCAATGGTGTTGATCACAATGTCAGGGTACTTTCGTGGATGTAATTCGACACATGCCAAGCATGCCACTTGGTACATGCCTGGTCATAGTGCATGAATCTCACAAGATCAATAATGTTCCTTGCAACCTATAATGCTTGTCTTAGGTGCTAAATGTTGATGCCACTTGGTACATGCCACTTGAAGCCTGTATTTATCTAAAAGTCATAGTGTCTGGATTCTGGAGTAGCCTTACGGTTCCTATTTCACTTAGCTGGTTTATTAAAGATTGACAGTTAATTTACTGGAAGCATCATTTTTTTTTTCTGAAAAAATGGTAATGTATTAAGAAAGGAAAATTAACACCCCCACACCTATACAGCAAGTAGCCGTGCCAAAAGCTACCTTCACCTTTACAAAAAGTATTGCTTATACATTACAAAATAACAAAATAGTATTAAAAAAAGAGCTGTATGGTATATCTGTAAACAATCTGTTTATTGCAAACAAAGAATGTATTCTACCCCATAATTCCTTGACAATTGTTTCTTCTGTTCTTTTCAAGGTTTCGTATAGTTTTCCATTTCATTTCATCCGCAGCCCAAAAAATTGCCAAAGGAATCACCTTCCAAACTACTTTTCCTTTTTTTCTTAGAGTTCAGCTGCCAACTAGCTAAAAATTCCACCACAGAATTTGGAAAACAGAATTGGAGTCCAAGAATGTCCAGCACTTCAACCCACAGCCTTCTAGCAAAATAGCAGTGCAAAAATAAATGATTTCAATTCCTCATTACAGAAGATGCAGCATGCTATCAATCAAAAAACCCCTCTTCACTAAGTTATCTCTAGTTGGACATGTGTTCAGTGCTTCTGTCCACACAAGAAAAGCCACCTTTGGAGCAGCTGTACACCAAACACTTTTCCATGGGAAACGACTTCCTCCACCCTCCATACTACTACGGAAGGAGTAACTGAAAACCTGCCATCCTTACACCATCTCCATTCTCTTTTGTCAACTTCCCCTGATCTTCTTGGGATAAAAATGTAGAGCTTTCGTAGCAGATTAGTCAGTTACTCCACCTTCCAGTTCTTTAAGTTCCTCCTGAAGGGAGACCATGTTGTTGTACCATTTCGATAAGTCAGCAGATCTGCCACCCAAGCTTCTTTGTTTACAGCTAAGTCAAATAAAACAGGGTAAATCTCTTTCAACCTATTTTCTTCAAAACAGAGTTCATTCCAAAACCTTACCCTCATACCAACCCCAATTTTATATTCTTTTCTTTTGAAAAGGGTAAGGTATCATTAAAAGAAAAATGACATACAAGGTGTATACAACTGAAGGTGCTGAAGAAGTCACCCGAAAGACACTAAAAACACAAATCAGCTACAAACAAGAGCCAGACTGGGCAAAAACCTATCCACAGGTTCCAACTGTAAGTAAGATTAACATCACCTGGATCCCAGCTATTTCTCCCTTGATCATATTTGTCGTGAAAATCTCGAATACCACTTCCCTAATATAGCTTTATTGAAGAGCTTCAGATTTCTTATTCCCAAGCCCCCACTTCTATTGCACTTTTCTCCTAGAGGAAGCCCCAGAAATCATATGGGCAATTTGTGAACTTCACATCCTATCAAATCAACCAACAAATCTGCATCTACCTCCTCACCAATAGCAAACAATTCACTCTTAAAAAGTTGATTTTCAGCCCTGAGATTGCCTCAGGCCATTTTAAAATGAAACTCAAATTTAGCATTGTATACAGGTCACCCTAGAAGAAAATAAAGTTTCATCAGCAAATTGTAAAATAAGGGACACTCCGAATCATTCAAGACATGAAAATATTTGTAAAAGCATGAAGTGAGGGGAAGTGAATTCAATTCCATTCTCACATTATGTGGACATTTTTCCTTTTTTCATTAAGTTAGAATGTTATAGCTAGGAAAAATTTCTGAGTCCCTCTGAGTCTCTTCAGTCTGAGATATGCTTAGGCCCCTTTCTGTTTTTATCTATGACCTGTTTCAGTTTCAGCTTTCAAAATCAGCTTCACCTTATTTGTTCAATTTGAATTCTAGAAAGAGGTGGAGCGCTTAAAACTACATCATAAGTAGCAGGTATATTTTTTCTCAAATAATATAATTCTGAAAATACTCAGACTTTGTTGTTTATTTGAAAAACAGGAACCAATTGATGGATTGAATTTTATGACACTCCTAAGTTTGAAAATGGATGAAAAAAGTATACAAAATAGACTTTTGACCAGGTATACTGAATCATGACGGCTGCAATTGGTGGTAGATGAGGTTTAGATGGACAGAAGGAATTCATGAGCAGCTTCTTGAACACTTATGCAGCTCTTTATTGTAGCATAAATGACATTTGTTTACTTCGATTTGGTCGAATTCCCTTTTAATTTTTTTCTTTATCTGTTAATAGGTCTAACTCTGCCCATTATAAATGTATCCTGTTAGCCAGTTTACTAGATGTAAGAAACCTTTTGCATGTTGTGCATATGCACCTACAATCATCTCTCTAACATAACCATATATTGGAATGTTTTGGTGAAGCATATTAGTTTCATTAGAACTTTTTGTTAATTAAATTTCCATTTAACTTAAAACCCTTACAACTGTTATTGCTGTCTGCTCCACTAGAAAGACATGGTGCTTGAATTTGCAGTATCTAGCTTTGGAGAATTCATCATGCTTTCAGATATGTTCTTTATTTCTGCTGTATTGTCATTTCATGTTTCTCAGGTGAGGGATGAGCTTGAAAATTTGTTGGATGATGATATGGACATGGCTGAGATGTATTTGACAGAAAAGATCTTCCGCCAGCAATCTGAAGAAATTGTCTCAAAGGATGAATTAGATAAGGATATTGACCCACTTGAATTTGATAATGAAAGGTGTGTTAATTTAATGGATTGTTTGTATTTATTACTCAATTTTGTTTTGTCAGTCTTTTAAGAGTTTTAACCCATTTATGCCATCTTGCAATTATGGGTTTCATTGTTTTCTTTTTGGTTTATGGTGGTCATGCAAACTGTAGAATTAGTTAAATCACCATGGTTTTATGATCAATAATATTTGCTGGGATCCATTATGTAATATTGAAATAGCTATAAGCACACAGCTATTAATCATCTGCAGTCTATGCCTTTGCATTTTGTTTCCAAGTCTATTTCAAAAGAATGCTGTTACCAAATTATTCCTCAAGGAGGCATGGAGTGCCATATATTATGTTAATTGACCTCTGTAGTACTATGGCTGATGACTATTTCAAGTTCATGAGGGTTTATGATCACACAAGTACAAGAGACCCTTGTATGGTGCTTAAAATTAAATTCTCTTTTATTTGCATGTACAAACTTATAGTTCTCAAGTTCCATTAATCTGACCTCATCCATTACATGGTCCACCCTTCATTTTTGCTACATTTGTTTTTGTTCTTTTCCTTCCAATGGTAAAGAGTATCACTGTAATCAGTAACTTGACCTTTCTTTGTTTTCAATATAATTAACTTTGCTGCTTTATGCATCGTTTAGTGATTTTTTTTTTGGATAAGTGGTGTATAATATTGTATTGCTGATTCATAAAAAAATTATATTGCTGAACAGAGGGTGAGACAAAAAGATTACAAGGTATAGGTATATGTGCAGCATGTACAAAATGTCCATGAAAAGAAGAGGAAAAATAAAAAAAATGATTCTAGCACATTGGTTCCTAAACATGTTATCTTTGACCCCTGCATATTGTTTCAACACCCAGGTCACCTCATGAAGGTCCATTCAATCAAGTTGCTCACTTGCTCGAAGGGCAAGGCTTTTTCTTCAAAAATCCGGCTATTCCTTTCTTCTATACAGACCAAGAAAGGGAAAAACACAAAACAATCCAATGAATTTTCCCATTAGGCTCAGTTTGGAAAGAGTACAGCAAATATGTACAGGACAAATTCAAGAAAGTAACCCACTGTCTATTAAATAGCTGCAGAAAATCGGCCACACCAGCAATGTTACTAGGCAGTGGATGAGCAGGTCACTGACTGACTCCTGTTTCACCCCACAAAGATAACAATCATTATTAAGGTTCATCCCTTTTAGCAGGATTTTGTAGAGAATGAGCCAGGCTTATCCATCGCATTGTTGCATCTTTCAGTGAATAATGTTGTTTGTGCTGTTCAGCCGAACTGAGAAAAGAGGAAGGAAGAAGAGAAGAAGAAGAAGAAGAGAAGAGGAAGAAGAAGATGAACAGTGTCAAACTGAGAAGACCAAACGTCTAACCCAGTTGACCAAGTTTAAAACATTACAAAACATAAAATTACAGGGACGGAAATGCCCCTGCATATGAGGAGACATACAGCTAGCACTTTACTTGGGGGAAAAGACCAAAATACCCCTTTTTAGTTGATTCTAACACTCCCCCTCAAGCTGGAGAGTATATATCATATAATCCCAGCTTGTTACATATATAGCTCACTCTTCCCGAACTCAACCCTTTTGTGAACAGATCTGCCCATTGATCACTTGTTCTCACATGCTCAGTACTTATCTCACCATTGATGACCTTTTCCCTTACAAAGTGCAATCTACCTCTATGTGTTTAGTTTTCTCATGAAAAACTGGGTTGGATGAGATGTGAATTGGAGCCTGGTTATCACAATATAGCTTCATGGGTTTGCTTATTGAAAACCCGATTTCCTGCAATAGATTCTTCAACCATACGAGCTCACATGTAGTATGTGCCATGGCCCTGTGTTCAGCTTCTGCATTGCTCCTTGCTACAACAGCCTGCTTCTTGCTCTTCCAAGTCACTAGATTTCCTCCTAGAAAGGTGCAATAACCTGTAGTGGATCTCCTATCTGATATAGAGCCAGCCCAGTCTGTGTCGGTGTATCCAACTACTTCAAGGTCACCTCCTGGCTTGTATTACCTACGACCTGGGGTCCCCTTCAAATACCGTACAATTCTAAGAACTGCATCCCAGTGAGGCACTTGAGGGTTCTGCATGAACTGGCTTACTACACTGACGGTAAAAGAGATGTCAGGCCTAGTGATAGTTAGATAGTTCAGTTTTCCCACTAGCCTTCTATACCTTCCAGGATTATCAAACAATTCACCTGTGTCACTTCCCAATTTCACATTTAGTTACATGGGAGTTTTAGCTGGTTTAGCACCTAGCAACCCCATTTCTTCCAACAGGTCAAGAACATATTTCCGCTGACAGAGGTTGATGCCTTCCTTTGATCTAGCAACCCCATTTCACATTTGTGCTGTTCAGCTGAACTGAGAAAAGAGGAAGGAAGAAGAGAAGAAGAAGAAGAAGAGAAGAGGAAGAAGAAGATGAACAGTGTCGAACTGAGAAGACCAAACGTCTAACCCAGTCGACCAAGTTTAAAACATTACAAAACATAAAATTACAAGGACGAAATTGCCCCTACATATGAGGAGACATACAACTAGCACTTTACTTAGGGGAAAAGACCAAAATACCCCTTTTTAGTTGATTCTAACAAATGTTTTCATTGAAAGATCACGATAACAAGACTTACACACGAGATTGGCTTTTATCAGGGCAAATCTGTGCCCACACCGTTCTAACAGCCCTTTGCAACCTTGCATTGGGAATATCTCCCCATGAAAATAAAGCACACAAGTACGAAGATATTCTCAATTCAAGGCAGTAAAAGCTGCTCAAATGGGCTTTGCCCTGGTTGAAGCCTACCTCCTTACATACGTCACAATTTTTATGATGATGATGACCAGCGTTTAGAAAACTGGACCGGACTGGCTGGTCAAACTGGTTGAACTGTGACCCGGGACCCTGGCTGGTTAGGTCACACCCCAATAATTGGACTTGCTCAAAACTCAGTTAAAACTGGTTGACTAGCCAGTTTAACCAGAAAATCTGTGAACCAGTCCCAGTTTCATGAAACCGCTCGGGTTCATACATGAGTGGAATTTTAAAATGTAAGTAACAAGACTTGAACCCAAGACCTCTTATTCTCACATATTACTTAATTACCACTAATCCACCTCTTTAGTTATGTTAATTAATGACTCTTTATTGTATATATATTACATTATTATACATGTATTTTAAAGATGTAAATTAAAAGGCTTGAACCCTAGTCATTAGTTTTAAAAATTAAGAAACTTACCATCCATCTACCATATTTAAGTATATTAAAAGATGTAAAATATATTATATATATTATTTATATGACTTATAGTATATATATGTATATGCCACATCATCAAGATTCGACCTCCTGTTCGACCCCTGTTAAACCTTTGACTCGTGAACCTCTCCCTTTTCCGGTTCTATGCCCGGTCCGGTTCTCTAAATATTGATGATGACGATAGCAAATAATGTTTTCAAAATTTTCTACAATTTCTTTTTATATTTATGTCTATAAAATTTATTCTTGTTTGTTACACTTTTTTCTTTAATATGATGAATATATGATATTGAGATGTGCCCAAATGTTTTCTACATTTGTTTTTTGTATTTTTTATACTTTTGTATGTTTTCATCTTTTTCAATTTGATTATTATTTAATTATGACATCTAGGTTTGATACATTTGACCCAAAAGGTTGAATTGTTGACTCACCACCAAATAGGAAAACAACTTCATTTTTGGGTTGGTTTTAAATTTGTATTTTATTTCTATCATCAATGACAACAATTATACCTTGTTACACTTATTTTTCTTTAATATGGTTAATTAATATTTTTCTTTGAAAGGGATAAGGTATCTTTTATTAGAAAAGCAGGAAGAAGTTATACAAGAGATATACAATAAGAAGTTAGCCTAACAGATCCCCAAACACCACTCTCGACCTGTGCTCACTCGCTCAAAGGCCACAAACAATAAAACAAAACAAACCACAAGAAAGTAACTAATCTAGGACCTCTAACAAAACACACCCCAAACAATCATGATCAAGCAGGAAGACAGTTGCTCTAGTAGGCCGAGTTGTTTCTGCCTTTGCCTCTTCTGCCCCTCCCCTTGGTGCTGCATATCCCTCGGAAAGGAGTAACAGTCGTTAAGTCGTAACAATCCATTAGAGACTTGGATTTTCCACTCCCAGACAGACACAAAGAAGAAGAAGAGAAATTTGACCACGACCTTTTTGTCTCCACATATGTACCTGTTTCTAAATATGAATCATTCTGAGAGGTGTGAACTTTCACCTCGTCAGTTAATTTATCTTTAAACCCACTCTCGTACTTGGAGTTCTTGTTCCTTTGAGTAGGACACCCCAAGGAACTTCCTGAAGGCCAACACTTTCTCCACCTGATTTGCATCTACCAACTGTGCAGAAGTATCTTCCTCTTGCAATTGCGGCAGGGATTCCCTATCCCCTCCAACGTTGGGCTCACCTTGCTCCAGATGTGAAGTCACACCTAGCTGCAAAACAGGAGGGTATTCGATGTACAGAGAAGGCCGTTGCTCTAGTTTTCTTCGGTGACTGGTCCTTTGAAGGCATTAGGTCAAGTGACAAACCCACTGACAGCTGCGCCTCATTAGTCCTCCTATCTGTTGATGATGATTGATTCGGGAAGGGAGCCCCTGCTTCAGCATGTAGCAGCGCTGGGAGCCTCTGCAATACCATTTCCCTTGCCTCTCTGCTTCCACTATGAAGTTGTGACTATCGTTTCCTCCCTCTTCTTCTTTTTCAGTGACTTCTTTTGGCATATACAAAGGAAACCCCTTGCCCAAACAAATTGCCTTCATTGTTCCCCAAAACAGACCCCAACATCACACCAGAGGTCATTTGTTCTGAACCTGCTTGCGAATGCAGAGCAGGTGGCCGCTACTTCAAAACCCTTTCATTGCAACTTAGAGTTCGGCAGGCCACAGGTGTCTCCAAATCACTTATTGCAATCCGCAAAATATACTTGACACCACAAACTATGATTTCTAAACATTTTGGTATATCACGAACCATCCTGCTCCACACTAAAAGACAGAGGGCTTCGAGATTTTTCCAAGCTAGGTTGTTCAGGTCCACAGAGATTGTTAAAGAATATCAACCTATTCAAGGACCTCTCCTAACAGTTTAAGCTTTTAGGTTGAATGGTTCTTTGACATGGTATCAGAGCCACTTTGACCAAGTGGTCTAGTGTTCGATCCTCATTACCCCCATTATAATTAATTAAGTTTCAGCACAAGGTATGGGTGGGCCTGTGCTTGTTCACACTTCAAGCCCAATGGGCTTTCGTGTGAGGGGGGTGTGTTAAAGAATATCAACCTATTCAAGGACCTCTCCTAACAGCTGAAGCTTTTAGGTTGAATGGTTCTTTGACAGAGATGAAACTCCCAACTATGTCTCCAAATTCCTTGAAAACCGCTGGGCACCAAACTAAAAGTGGAACTCCGAACACTCTGTCCCACCACTTGCCGAACTTGCGGCTCTGTCTTTCCGAGCAACCTAACTAGGTCCAATGCGTCAAGGAGAAACACATCCCGTTGAAGTAGGGATTTCAGGAGTGAAGAGCTTCGCATGCTTCTTCCTATGAAGCAAAAATGATGAGCCACATGCTTCCTTTGAGCCTTTGCACAGACGAGGTCTGCAGGTTCCGCCACTTGAGGGATGTCCAGCGTTCTACCTCTTCACTTGAAGGGCAACCTCCTGCATAACACAAAATCAGGCATTTGTGCAGGAAGGTTTCATAGTCCCAAATCAGGCATTTCTATCCATTTATCAAAAGAAAATTACATTTCTATCCTTACAATTAGAGAGGGACCAAATTTAAAAAATTTGGGCATTTTAGTCAAACAAAAAATCCACACTATCAGCCACACTTTCAATATTAGTATATGTAAGCCATGATACCAAAATTTGATTATTTTAAGTATGAATCAACCACACCCATCAAAAAGAGCAATACTGACTTCTTAAAATTAAAACAAGCACATTTTATCATTGTTTTTGGAAATAT
This sequence comes from Nelumbo nucifera, assembly GCF_000365185.1. The sequence continues at coordinate 687,242 of NW_010729244.1, read as the reverse complement.
CCTCACTGTATGTGCAGGGGTAAGGCTGTGTACATCTGTCCCTCCACAGACCCTGCATTGACTGGAGCCTTGTGCACTGGGCTGTCCTTAATCTTATCATTTTTTTGAGAACATCCTTGAAATGTTTTGTGAATTTCATGAATTATTATAATATATGGTAGCAATAAAGCTCGGTTATTTTACTTTCATGTGCAAGAGATTTTCAGTATATACTTTATTGTACTTGTGCACTTGCATTCTTTCATCTTTGCTTCAACTTTCAGTTACGAGGACTCAGGGAGCAACAAAAGCAGTATTGGAAACTTCACTGGTTTTAAGCCAAATATTGAAGATTTGGAGATGCTGTTGGAGGCTTACTTTGTGCAGATAGAGGGAACCTTAAATAAACTATCGACTGTATGTTGTGCTTCTTTTTATTCAATGCTTGTCTATATGTTGTGTTTTCATGGTTCTTTTCTAACATGGTAAGGTTAAGCTAAAAGGTATTGTAGGCTTAAGTTTTGAACTCTTAATTGCATGAAATGTAATACTTTTTATAGAGAACTGTTGAGTTTTTTTTTTTTTTTTTTATCAATAACAGGTTCATTATATTCATTGAAACAGCATAATATTTACAGCAAGGAAGGCAAACACTCTTATCTTCCAAGTACAACTTAAACCCTCAAAAGAAAGAAAAGGAAAAAAAAAACAGTTAAGTTACAGCTTGGCCCAAAACATTATTTCCCTTTCTCTCCCTTGTTTAGCTAATCCATCAGCTATAGAATTAGCTGATCTCTTAACCCAACTCATCCTGATTTCCATCTCCCGCACCAGCCACTTGAATTTCCTCCTCTCATTGCTGTAGTTCCATAAGCCACAGTTGTCTTTAATCAGCCACCCTATCACCACCTCCGAGTCCCCTTATTTATGAGTTTTCTGACATTTATATCTCCTTGGCTTTCTGAACTCCTTCCATAACTACCAATCTCTCAGCTCTAAGGGAATCCCCCACTCCAATTGGGCCTGAGAACAGGGCAGAAATGATCCCGTTCTCATCCCTAAAAACACCTCCAATCCCTGATTGTCCAGGATTCCCCCTACAACTCTCATCAAAATTTAATTTTAAGAAACTAGCAGGTGGGGGGGGGGGTCCAGGACACCCTTATAACTGGTTTGGTCTGTGCGCAGTTTGCAATCTCACCCCACTTTCTCAACATGTCATCCACTGTGTAGTCTGTAAATAGCTCAAATGATTTCAGCCACTGTACAACCCTTATATGGATCACAGCCCTCAACTTTTCAGCCCCTCTCTCATCTTTTGAGAAGATCCTAGAATTTCTTTCTTCCCATAATGACTAGCATATTGCAGCCCTTAGTCCTCTCCACATAGTCCTTCCCCTTTTCATGCGCCACCTGAAAAAAGAAGGGGAAAAGAGACTCTACAAGTCTGATGGAGGGTTCCACCTACACCCAAAGAGAGAAAAAGCCCACTCCCAATTTCACTTTGCAAATTGGCAAGACATCAGTAAGTGAAAACCAGTCTCCCCATCCGCTTTGCAAAGAACACAACAATGAGGTGACAAACAAGTATTGGGTCTTTTCTTTTGGAGCAAATCACCGGTGTGGAAACTTTCCAAATAGGATTCCCAACAAAAACTACCAACCGTAGGAGGAATTGGTTTGCACCAAACCTCATTAACCGGGAAAGGAGAGGTTGCAGGACTGGTGGACTAGCAAAGGACTTTGAAGAATGAAACATAAGAAAAAGAGCCTGTGGGGGTAGGGGTCCAAATTCTAGAGTCCACCTTAGAGGGGTCTAAGAAAACATTATCAAGAAGTTCAATGGCTTTCCAAGGTGAAGTGCTTGTGGTCCGTGCTCTAGTTCCACCATCCCATCCATTTTGCTCCAACTTATGTATGCTTGCCACTATTCTAGCCCATAGCTTCCCCTTCTCCAAAGGGAACCTCCAAAACCACTTCCCCAAAAGGGCCTAATTCCTTTTCCTAGTTCCCAAAGGAAATCTCTCATCAACCTCTCCAGCCTACTACAAACCTTCCCTGGAATCTTGAACACTGAAAGGAAATAAATGGGTAAGTTTGCTAATGTGGCCTTGATCAGTGTAGTCCTATCACTCAGAGAGAGGTAATTCTTTTCCTAAGAGACAAGTCGTTTTACAAATCTTTCCACCACCGGGTTCCAAAAGCTCTCTCTCTTAGGATTATCACCAAGGGGCAACCCTAAATAACTCAAAGGTCACCTTGAAAACTTCACACCCAAGTACTTTTACACTCTCCCTAATCTCTCTCTCCTTCAGATTCACACCCACTACACAACTCTTCCCAAAGTTCACCTTCAAATTTGACATTTGCTCAAATAGTTGAATCACCAGTTTCAAGTTCTTGATGAAGCTCACATTACCTCCTTTACAAAACATGATCATATCATCAGCAAACTATAAGTGAGTGAGTGGGATGTCCTCCCTTCCAACCCTCCAACCTCTAATGAGACCCCTAGAGTCTACTCTGTGGATCAATTTCCCCAAAACATCAGCAACTAGTAAGAACAAAAAAGGAGGTAAGGGGTCTCCCTGTCTTATACCCCTAATGGCTGGGAAGAAATCAACCACTGTCCCATTCACTAGCACTGAATAAATAGAGAACTGTTGAGTTGTGCATTGAATTCTTGTCCACGGCCCGCTCCATGACCAGGCCCAACATTTTTGGAGAAACTTGAAAGGGGAAATTTCATTGTCACTGAGTTTCTTTCTTCTCTTGGCAATGTTTGCTTAGACCCTTCTTCTGATAAGAGAGTATGGGCCCCTACTTCCCAAGGCTCTTTTATTTGTGCTTATTTTTTTCAAATCCCTGTACTCTAGTGACGTTCTTGGGACTTCCTTGTGCAAGAAGTTTGGAGCAAGCCTATTCCCCCCAAAATATCTATCTTTTGCTGGAAGGTATACCATGGTAAGATTAATACTTCAGAAAACTTGTAAAAGAAAAGGCCTTTCTTGTGTTTATGCCCAAATTGGTGTATATTGTGCAAAACCCATAGTGACGACTACTACCACTTACTGATTTCCTGCCCCTTTGTTGCAGCTCTGTGGGATTGGATGTCTGAATTGTTTGGTTATAGGGGAAATCTGCCATCAGAAGTAAAATTGTTGTTTGGCTTGTCTACCTTTATTGGCCAACAAAAAAAGGAAAATGCTTGTGGAGATGCCTCAAAACCACGTAGTGAACTATTTGGGAAAAAGGAATTCTAGAATCTTTCTTGACAAGGAGAGAACCCTTTCAACAGTAAAGGAGTGTATATTAAGTAGAGCTATACACTAGGTGAGAACCCTAGACTCCTTTACTCCCTTTACCTTTGTTGACTTTTGGAGAAGCTAGGCTATAATAGCTAACATATCCTCTAAGAAAAATAAATCTGTAGCAGTTTGGGCACCTCTGGAAGGTTTTATTAAACTGAATTTTTATGGGAGTAGTCAAGGCAATCCAGGATCGTCAGGGATTGGAGGACCCTTGAGAACTGAAGAGAGCAATGTCTTATCACAGTTTTCAGGCCCGGTGGGAGTAGGTGATTCTACAAAGGTTGAGTTGTTGGCTTTTGTACAAGGAACCCAGATTGCCAAACAACTTGGGGTAGAGAAATTACTTATTGAAAGGGACTCCAAGGCGATTGTGTGGGTTGGTTGCTGAACCCAAATTCAGTTATTTGGAGCTATAGGGATCTTATGAAAAAAGTCAAATGGTTAACAAGACACATGACAATTAGAGTACAATGGGTGGGTAGGTTGGCAAATGTTTTTGCTGACTTTCTTGCCAAACAAGGGTTATCTAGGGAAAAGCTATTTTGGGTAAGTTTGTAATTTTTTTTTTGTTTTTCTTGTTTTTCTGTAATGTTTAGGAGAGGTTGCACCTCGCGCTTCTCCAAGGGATGCATGTAACAATTTATCTTCTTTGGTTAATGAAATTATCTTTCAACTATAAAAAAAAAAGTCATTGAGTTCTGTGGTAGTACCTTGTTGAAATGTTTGCTCACATGGACATTTTAGTCCTTTGATGTAATATGGTATTCCCCTGTTAAGAATCACTTAACAGGGGCAGTTTTGTAATTTTTGCATGCTTAATGAATAGAACTAAAATCCAGGTCAATAGGAAGGTGTACACAGTTTGTATTCCTTCCTTGAACCCCACTTTTCTACTTCCTCCTACTTTCTTCTTGCTTTCTACTATGTAAGACAGATTTCCCATCCTTTTTCTTCCTTTTCCCTCCTCTTTTTCTTCTGTATTCATAGGCTTTAATATGGTATGAGAGCTGTGAACTCACAGGTTACTATTCATTCCTCTGTTTTGTGCCCTAGTAGTTACAGAACTCCTTTTCGAGAGAAGCTACTAAAGGGACTGAAAAGGACTCATTGTCCCTTAGGAAAAGAGGCTTAAGTGCCTTGAGTTGGTTAGGTTAAGGTGTTTGTTGTAGAAGAACTACTGAATGGTAGTTTTGTAATTCTACTGTACTGTACTTTATTTTTTCCTTCTTGTACTATAATAGGCGTGTACTTTAGTGTACAACTCCTTTTCTATTCTCTTTGTAAGGACAATCTTGTCCATTCACATAAGATTAATATAAATACATCTTTTCTGGGTTGGATCGATCAGATTGATCAACCCTAACAGATCTGGACTTTTGTCTTTCTCATTGCTCTCTCACTTTTTCTCCAGCTGACATGGTATCAGAGCAGGCTGCTCTCTAATCCTTTTCTCCTCTTTTTTTATCAGTGTGACATCTTGTCACTACCGATTGAATCTGGTTTGTTTTGATCTATCCAGAGATCTATTCTCTGTGTTTTGCGCATCCAAGGAGAGAGATTTTATTAGATCTCTTCAGTTTGCAATGAGATTTGAAATGAAGTGTCACTTAGGCCCTCTCATCATATTCTGAAACTTTCATCGAGATCTGAGAAGATTTGAGAGAGATCTATACATCTCTTCTGGGCGGCTGCACCCATACTTTCCTTTTCTAGACTGTGTTTCAAGTTTTCTTCTTCTACTGAATCTTGGACGATTTCTGGTGACTGTAAGAGGCTTCTATTATCAATTTCTTCTACTCATTTGATTCTACATTAGTTCATTTAATCTCTACTCTAACCTTGAGATTTCTATACAAGCCATAATTTTCTCAGGCAATCAGGAAACAATTACTGTCGTAATAGAGGTCTTAATTATTTCAGTAGGTCTTAATGGCATAAAGCTTACGGAAAAGTACGGACAGGCCTAATGCAGATTTCTGATTCCCACTGCAACCCTATAAACATTCAGAAGGTCCAAAAACCGCACTCTATGCACCCATACCTGCCTGTGAATTGGCATCAATTCCGAGCTGGAACCTACCCCAAATGTACTTTGAGCCTACAAATTCTGACACGGGGGTTATCGGTCATTCTCCCTAAAGCTTATTGCTGCATTTGTCCCAGATGAACCTCTTGGCAAACATATTTCTGAAATATGAAAAATAGTAGTGGGGTTTGTAAATCATGCTGAATTTAATAATCTCCTTTTATTTTTCATATAATTTGAAATGAATTCATCTTATTGTAACTGAAAAGTAGGTGTAATAAAATTGTGATTTTATTGGAGAGAAACTTGTTATAAATGTATATACCTATTGGATTTTGAAGAAGAGAACTGATTCTATATTTTTCAGAAAAAAAATGATTCTATAGTTTTAGTACCTTTTCCATTCTGATTAGTGCAATTTAAATAACTTGTGTATTTAAATGGTACAGGAAACAGTGAAATGATTTAATTTCCATGTAGTTTCACACTAAGAAAAATAACTTAACCACATGTGTGGTCTTTTTTCTGCTCACTAATGAAAGAAAACCAGATTTCCCCTCTTCTTCTGTCACAATTTATATTCTTTCTGGATTTGGTTCTAATATATTTCCTGTTATTCCATAATAATGTTCTAACTCCATATCTTTTTGTACTGAAAAGATGCGAGATTATGTGGATGACACAGAAGACTATATCAATATCATGCTGGATGACAAACAGAATCAGTTGCTACAGATGGGAGTTGTGCTCAGTACAGCAACATTGTTGTTCAGTGCAGGAATTGTTGTTGTTGGTTTGTTTGGCATGAATATCAAAATAAGTCTCTTTAAAACTGAAGGATCCACTGCATTTTGGGAGACAACCATTGGTACATTAGGAGGTTGTTTGGTTTTATATGTTATAGCCATCCATTTGGGTAAGAAAAGAGGACTGATAGGGTGATGAAATTCTCCTCTCATAAGGTCGATGATACCAATTCATTCCCTCAGATAACCTCAGCAATACTGCCCAACTACTCAATCTATTGATCTTATGCACATTAACCAAATATCCCATGCATAAAATGATTTGTAATTTTTTATGGATAATATCTATAGTTAAGAAAACAACACTCTACTGAAGAGATTGTAGAGACTCCTGAATTCTGTATTGTTATTATTCAGTGTTGATGCATTGTATTTATCATAGTCAGGGGTATCATTATCTTTGTATCTCTTATACATAAAACTTCAATCCAGCTATTGATCCTCAAATTTTCTGTCCAACATTCTTGTCCTGATTTTGGCTCCATCTTATCTTCTCTCTATTGTTTCTTCATGGTGTTAGCATCCATGCGTTGGTATGGTTTACGAGGACAGAAAGTTGAAGTGATGTTACTTCTGAAGCTCCTATTTTGTGGCAATCTCATTAGTAAACCATATGATGAAGTTAACTGTTGTACATTCATATAAGTTTCCTCCAATCGCAATTAGTGTAATCACTCAGATTTTATAGGATTAATGAACATTTTCCACAGCTTTTGGGACTGACCTGATGATTTTCTGATTGATCTCATGAGAAAAATGTGAAAACATTCTGGAGTTCCATGTCTTCTAGGGGATATTTTCTTTGCCTTTGTTATTTGGTAAATGTTTTTATCTTTGCATCTCATATTCAACAATAAATTTTAATGGGGTCATTAATCCTCAACTTCTCTCTCCAAAATTATTTGTCCTTATTTTTGTCTTCATCCTGTATTTTTCTATTTTCTCCTACCTAGTCTCCCTGATCTCTCCCCAAAATAAATAATGTGCTGTCCTTCTATCAACCGGAATAGTGTAGTTGAATCCTATTAATCTTTCAGGACTTGGAAATTGCTTATGATCTAGTGGATTGGAACTAAAGACTGAACTGATGGGAAGCCGAAGTGGAGAAGTTTTTCATTTGGTGAGTAGATGGAAGTCTGAACTGATTATTGAAGCGAAGAAATTTTTATTTGAGAGCGGAAGGGCCAGAGGAAAGAACCTGTTAAAAATTAGGGAGGATAGGAAGGCCACGATACTATTGTTTGAGGAAGCAGTGGCA